>VZQC01003889.1:730484-812540 GCA_009823505.1 Rhizomys pruinosus
TTTTTTTTTTTACATTTACTGTGTCTGATGGCATTCCTGCCATACCCATCGTGTTAGGGTCATGTGTTTCCAAGCATTTCATATTTGTTGAAAGCTTGCATGTTAGAGTGGCTCATTACAAAGGTGTATGTGTCCTTGTTTCCCTGTGTGTCACCTGCAGTACAAGACAACTTCCAAAGGAAGCTCTTTGGAACTTTAGTGAAATTCTAGCAATTAAAGCATTATTATGTGTATTTTAAAGCTGATTTCTGTAATGAACTTGGGATTGCATATTTTCAGTAAATTATTTCTATACTAGTACTTTCTAAGTTTTTAAATTGCTAGTTACTTTCCAATTGAAGGCAGAGATATTTTTGCTTGTTATTAAGCATTTCTTATAATTTGGAAGGGTAAATTTCACTGTCAAATTCTAAGACATTTTTGGAATCACTGCTGTAGTTAAACCTTTTGCCTCTTTATAGCAAAGCTTAGGGAAATTTAGCAGCTGAATTAAATGATTACTTTAAATAAGAATTAGGAGGCTGACTGCCTAGAATGGTCTGTGCACAGAGTGGGTTATTATGTTTTTTAAATGAGAGCTCTGTTGTTTCTGTGAGGGAGTCGTCCTCACATGGTAAGAGCTCTGAGGGAAGGGTTGTATAACAGGAATATATCACACATCATGAATCTCAAATTCTATACTTCTTTGTGGATAGAATATATTTTCTGATTAGCACCTTTTGGAGATTCTTATCTTAATGGTCTGCCTGTTGAAGATCTTTTCAATTTTTTTTTTTTTTTTGGTCTTTTCGAGACAGGGTCTCCCTGTAGCCCCAGCTGTCCTGGAACTCACTCTGTAGTCCAGGCTGGCCTTGAACTCACAAAGATCCACCAGCCTCTGCCTCCCAAGTGCCAGGATTAAAGGCATGTGCCACCATGCCTGGCTTAGATCTTTTCAATTTTATAAAGATGCAATACTCTTGTTTCCTTTTCATTTAAAACTTTTAGAGGGGCTGGAGATATGGGTCTCCAGTTAAGAGCACTGATTACTCTTTCAGAGGACCCAGGTTCAATTCCAGCACCCATATGACAAGAAACAACTGTCCATAACTTCAGTTCCACAGGAATCTGACACACTCTTCTGACCTCCTTAGACATTGCATACCATGGGTACACTTTACATGCATGGAAGCAATGCACTCATACACATAAAATAAAAATAACAAATAATTTTTTAAGTTTTAGAAAGAAGTATTAGTGGATCCACATATTTTTAAGGAGGATAAATATTTTAATGACTTGTAGTTGTAAATTTTACTTACATATGACACATAAATATAGCTGTGGTTGTAAACGATGCTTACTAACTAGTCATATTTTACCAGTGTACATGAAAATATAAAGTGTCTCATAATTAGTGACAATATTTACATTCTCTTCAAATATTTTGTTTTTTTATTTTTTTAATTTATTATTTTATGTGTGTGAGTGTACTGTCTGCATGTAGGTTGGTGTACCCGTGTCATACATTGCTGTGGAGGTCAGAAGAGGATGTCGGATACCCCTGGAACAGGAGTTAAAGACGGTTCTTAGCTGCCATGTGGGTGCTGGGAATCGAACCTGAGTCCTCTGAAAGAACAGTCAGTGCTCTTAACTGCTGAGCCATCTCTCCAGCCCCAACAAATATTTTGTATATATGTATATGGATGTACAGCACACCAAGAGTCAATGTTTAAATTGGGCCTTCCTATAACTTATGTGTACCTGGGATGCCTTTCTTCCTTCATGGTCTTGGCTTCATATTCTACTTTCTGTAATCAATACCCTCTTTTTATTTTCCTGTGTTCCATGGGTTGCTTTATTTTCAGTCCTTCCCCAGCCTCCAAACCAGCAGGTTTTTTTTCCACCAACATCCACTTACAATCCATTTGCCTTTTGGCACTTTGGCAACACCTGATTCTTCTGGGAAGCCGTGATAGGAGGTCTCTTCACTGTGGGAATGTAGTCTAAATAATCCAGACCTGGATAGTGCAAAGCAGGATAGGAGAGGCTATGAGTTAGGATTCTGGATTTGTAGCAGATGCATCTTTATTACTCAGTAATTGAGACTTACCTAAACTAGGGAAGAAAATGAATACAGGCATTCCTTAGAGAAAAGGAGAAGCATATCTGACTGGTCAGTTTGTAGGCTTTACCCAGTGTGAATGCTGACAAAGATGGAGAATATTTGCTGTACTGAGGACATGCACTGTATTAGATGTATGGTATCAGTGGATCCATGAGACATGTAGAATTTTAGCTCCCATTTTCAAAGATAGTGAGGGCTTGGGCCATACAAATTCAGGAGACACAGTTAGCAAATGACAGAGCATAAATGTGAGCTCATGATTGTCTAACTTCAAAACTTTTGCTCAATAAGCACTCTTATGGCTGTATGTATGTATGTATGTATGTATGTATATGTATCAAGTCCTTCAACTAGTCTGAAGCTCATTTTCCTAACTATGAAACTGACCCAAATTACCATATAGCAATAAGGACTTTTGAAGGGTGTCCTTTACTTACTGACGGTATTCAGTAAATAGTACTTCCTGAGTCCTTTTGTGTCAGAGCGATGAAAGAATGAGAGCGAACTTGCCTTCCTAAAATGATGGAAGAAATTTTACTTGTGGATATTTGCAGTGAAACTGAGATGATGGAAGTCAAAGGCACTGATTCCATTTTTCCGTACGTGCTTCCCCACCACACAGAGTCTCTGCTCTCTGCTTACTGAAGTCTGGATTCCTATTTCAGGAGGAAACTTATAATCTGTAATTACAAAGAGCTAAATTGCATCTGTCCCTAGAAGTGAGTTTTACTCTAGGCATAGAGGATTGATGGTTCTTTTTAAGTGAAAATAACACTTAGCATACAGTTGTCCTATATTGCCTTCTTTCTAGTATCATTGACCAGAATTGGACCCAGATGTAGTCCCATGTGGGTTCTGGGAACCGAACCTGGGGGCAAGTGCACAAATATTTCAAATATTTTTCTAAAAGGTGTAATATTCAAAGCATTCAGAAAAGAACAAGCTATCAAATATGACCCTGACTTTATGAAACACGTTTTGAAGTTTGAGATAGGCTTGGACAAATTAAGGATAGGATATAGTTCAGGAATCTGCTTATTCTGAAAGGTAAGTAAACTGAAGATACTTAATTTTTTCTGTCCTTACTTTATAAGTAGAGCATTGATATGAATAATACTCTTTGGTGTTACTTGCAGTAGAGCTACTGTATTAGTTCATTGTTGCTTGCCAACAATACAGTAAGGTGGACTGGGTGAGCTATGAAGAAAAGGTAATCAGGATGGATCAACATTTTGGAGATCTAGGGTTGAAGGGCCATACCTGATGATTGCCTTTTTATGACAGAGCCTGTGGTTCCAGGGAGGGTATAATATGGGGAAGTAGTGTGTGTGTCCTTTTCCATTCTTATAAAACACACCAGGATTTCAACATGGGGTTCTATCCTAATTACTGTGCTGAATACTGATCATGAAGGCCCCAACAATGAATATCATAGTGAGATAAAGTTTCTACAGTAGCTCACTGTGGAGAGTAAATAGCACATACAGCCTTGGGGGGCACACTCATACCATATTCATACTGTACCAGCCCCCATTTTTGGAAATGTGACTCTGAAGGAAAGGGAGAAGAAAATGTATAATTTGAAGGAAGGTCAGGTCTTTAGAAAAACCTTCATTTAGACAGTAGGTAAGATTAAGGTGAAAGATGATCAATGTGTGGACTGACAAGGAGGAGGATGGAAGAGCTGACAAAATGTAGTTATTTCTCTACACATACCCAGGAAAGAGACAGAATTCATGGACCTCGATGGGATGTCTATGTTTCATGATCTGAAAGTAAGGATGACAAGATAAAAGCAGACCTAGACAGGTAATTCTGCAAAATCAGCTGAGAACAACTTGAGATGATAGGATCTCAGTATCTGGTAGGCAGTGGGAACCAGGGAGTAGAGCAATTGGTTTTCAGTACTGACTTTGATGTGATTATTTTCTACACTGTGTATTACCTTTATTTAAGTACTGGAATGGAAGTAGCCAAATTGTTTCCATTGAGCATCTTTAGAGCAAATGCTGTAGGCTTTAGTACTTCTGTTTTAGGGCTATTTCATGTCAAGAGTGTTGAGATATTTGGACCTTGTTTCTATTTCTGGTTAATTTTACTTGTAAGCTTGCACTTCTTGCCCAAAATAAAATTTAGATTGAATTTTTTTATGAATTCCTTCATTTCCTGGACTCCACATTTTGATATATTTGCTTATTTTCTTTTCTTTTCTTTCTTTATTTATTTTTTAATTTTTATTTATTTCCGTATGTGTATGAATGTATTGTCTGCATGCAAGTCTGTGCACCCGTGGCGTGCAATGCCACGGAGGTCAGAAGAGGGTGTCGGACTCCCCTGGAACTGGAGTTCTCCTGGAGTTGGAGTTTCAGACGGTTCTCAGCCGCCATGTGGGTGCTGGGGATCGAACCTGGGTCCTCTGCAAGAGCGGTCGGCGCTCTTAACCGCTAGGCCATCTCTCCAGCCCATATTTCTTAAACTTCACATCCAGAATAATAGTAGCTAGAGTATTTTTTTGCAATAACGTAAGCTTGGAAGTCTGTTCTGTGCCTCTTGGTCTGCCTCAAAACAAATGAATGAGGATCCTCAAAGAAATCTGTATTCCAGGGTGTGGAAACCTTATTGCTTCCAATGACAGGAGTTTTAAATTTTCCATAGATAAAAGATTTGTTAACAAGGCTATTTCCTTTTCAAATAGATTTCTCTGACAAGCTCATATATTACTTGTGCTTTCATGTCATCTCTTTATTATGTTATAAGTGAGACATTAATTTATACACATTTATATAAATAAGCTCCAGTATAAGAAATAAAGCTCAGAACAAAAAGTAAAATTCAAATCTCATGTTTATCGAGTTTCAGAGTTTATTAAGCAGCTTAAGTAAGTTATAGGACATTTTTCTTAAATGTTAATACTTCATGTTATGTCTGAGAATTAGATGGCAGAGATGATTTTGTAGAAAAATGGGGGTGGTCTTTCAAAGCACTTACATGGAAAGCCCAAGTTTCCCCCCCTACTAATTATGGAAAGTAAAAACCTGAGCTTGCAAGGACAGCTGTCAAGATGAGCGATTTTATATTTGTCCTTGAAAAAATGTAGTCCATTCTCTCAGAAAGATTTGGGAATTAAATATTCAGTCCTGAGATGAGAGGTCGATGATGTATTTTTGCCTAAAGAAGTCATTATTTGTGCTGTGTATTGGCAACCACTTGAAACTGGCTTCTGATCACACTTTCTAAAACCCATTGGCAACTTCGGAAGCATTGATTATTTGTAGGGCCCATATCTCTCCAGGGATAATTAGAGGAGAGCCATGAAGCTATGCTAAGTCATCCCTCTCATCTTTGCTATTTATAGTCTTCAAACAGCAGTTGAATCTGTCACGCCAAGTGTAAGATGGAGCCACTATGTGTTCTCCAAATTGCTTCCTAGGGCCATAAGACACAAAAGCAGCCTTATGTAGAATTGCAAATAGCCACTGAACTAATTTCCCCAGTGATGAAATCAAATGAGGTGTCAACAACAAAGTGACAAATCATTTTGGGATTGGAAAGAAAAACAACTTCAGCTTCACAATGAATGTCCCTTTGAAAGCCATCTTAGAAAGTTTATTACAAGGCAGGCATACCTGGAGATATATCCCAGCTTATTTATATATTTGTGTGTATGTATATATAGCGAGACAGGGAGGATAATTTCTTCTGATCTATAACTATGCATACATACCCCCGTAAACATACACGTACACACATAGCTTTTGTCAGCAACCCCCCACAACACTGGACTAACACTACGTTCTTCCAGTTGCTCACACTTAAATTATGTCTGCAGAAATGCAAACTTTTATAGGTTAATGGGATACCTTATCAACATGGCTACACAATTCAGATTTTCCTTAGCCCATTTTTTTAAGTTCAGAGGGTAATGTTCTAAAGCAGAATCAGTCAGAAGGTCTAGTGTTGTATATCTAGATAGTATCCAGATTATCTAATGAATATTAAGTTATTTTTCCTCTGTGACAATGAATCAATTAGGAGTTAAGTAGGGCTAAATTCCTACAATTATAAGCTTCATGCCCAACATTCTAGGATAGCAGAGATCCAAACAGGTAGGCCATTGAAGAAGTCTTTATAGGGCTATAAACATCAGTATAACATGATTGAATTTGTATTTTCAGGAATAACTAGCTACTATGTAGAGAAAGCCCTTTAGTGGGATAAAGGGAAGAGGATAGAGAAGAGGATGAGTCTAAGACAGGAGAGAGAAGAGGATGAGTCTAAGACAGGAGAGAGAAGGGGACAAAGAGGGAGAAACTAGGAGGAGGATTTGCATTCAGATGTGAAAATGGGAGAAGGAATAATTTATAGTGGGGAGCTGATGAAATGAGGTTGGACTGTGAATAATTGTAGAAAGTAAAGTGGGCTGGACTTCCTAAAGTGTTGGAAATGGAGAGAAATAGAGACAGAAATCAACCATGACTGAAGTTTTAGAACAGAGTAATTGGTAGTGCCATTTAGTGAGACAGGAAGGAATTCCTGAAGAGGAGTAGGCTGGTTGCATAGGAAGGCATTCATTCTGTGTTGCTGGCATAAATTACAGCACTGTGGTTGTTGAGTTATCTGGTTTCAAGAGTAGGATGAGTCCTCTTTTAATATAGAACTCCATTAATTTATACTTTTGGTAATCAAAGCAACTATAATTTATATATGATCAAGAAAGTAGTGGTCCCAGTTCCTCTTCTGCTGCTGTTCCCTCTAATCTGTATTGCTTCAACATATTTCACACCTATACTAAAATTATGTCACATGAAAATAAACTGTGTGTCATTTCCATATCATATTTCAGGATTCATATTTTTTTCCTTTTAAATTTATGTTCCTCTAAAATGTGCCTACATACCCTCCACCCATATACCAAGATTACAAAGTCTGAAAATAAGTGTTGGGTTAATTTTTGAGCCTATTAAGGGATTCACATTATAATATAACATTAATGTTGCTGTTTGCCTTACAACTAGGCTCTTACAAGTAATAACTTAAGTATTACAGTAACAATGTATTCTTGAACAACTTTTAGTATATAAATTCTGGATAAATAAATCAATGACCATATGGAAGATGGAATCTTTTTGGTTTGCTTAATTTTTTAGCGACTTTTTATACATTTTATTCAATGCATTTTAAATGTATTTAGACCCCCTCTCCTATCTACACTAACTCATAACCCCTCATCACATTTTATGCATTCTGTCATATACATTAAGGCCTATGGAGTCAAAACTGTGTTCCCAGATGTCCCTTGGTGTGAGTCCATTCCTTGGTGTCTAGTCTGTCTATCTACCTTCCTAATGAAGACCAACTCTCCCTTACCCAGTAGTGATCACTTGCCAATTGCTCTTCAGCTAAACTTGGGGCTTCTTACCCATTTCCCCACAACTACGTTGGGTTTTTGTCTGGTTTGATTTTGAATGAGCTTTGTGCATGACGTTGTCATTGCTGGATATTCATATGAGTAAGTTCCCAGACTCTGAAAAAATGTTTCTTTGTGATCATCCACCACAGTCTTTCTGAGTTCTCTTTTGCAATTGTCCCTGAGCCCTGGGTGGCAGAAGTTAGTATAGGAGTCCTATCCAGGGACAAGCACTCCTCAGTCCTTTATTCTCTACATGTTGGGCCATCATCATTTTCTGGTTTACTTTCCATCTGATGCATGAAGAAGGTTAACTGGTGAGAGTTCAGAGATGAATTACACCCTCCCCTTCCACTTGAACATTAGGTTTAGAGGTTCTATTATAGATGTACACTTAGGGCTGGGCATCTCAAAGACTTCTTCTTTGCATTTGACCAGTTGCCGAACTCTGTAACAGTCTCCATCTGTTGAAAAAAGAAGCTTCTTTGGCCAGGTGCCCTTGTGGGAGCAGATCAAATTCTAAGAAGTAACATTTCAAGATCAAAAGTTGTCTTTGGAGGCAGGGCCATGCTCACATTCATCGTCTCTGAGTGAGGAAGAGGTGTGTGGTGATAGAAGTTCCTGATCTCTGCCAAGAGCCCCATGTCATGCTCTTTCCAGGAGGGCAGGCTGGAGGATAGAGAGAACACTGCACAGTGGAGGAGTCAGGGTAGTGAGGAAGACTACAAGGAGGACCCTGAATGCTACATCTATAGTAGGGTTCCTGGATGGCCACTGGGCCTGGAGCAGGAGCTGACCCTCAAGTATGGGGTGAAGCATGTGATCATGGTGTTTGTGCCTGTCACACTGCATGATTACGGTGGTGGCCATCATCAAGTGGGTGTGCTTTTACACAGAGAAGAATGAGCAGCTCATCTACACATCCTTCAGAGAGGACAGGCCCATGGTGGCCCAGTGTCTCCTCAACTCAGTGCTGAACACCCTCATGATCAAATCATAGTTGCCATTACCATCTTCCTAGTGGTACTCTACAAGTACTGCTGCTACATGTTCATCCATGGCTGGATGATCATGTCCTTCCTCATGTTGCTATTCCTGTTCACCTACATCTACCTCAGGGAGTATTCAAGACCTACAATGTGGCCATGGATACTCCACACTCTTCTTGGTTGTCTGGAACTTCCAGACAGTTGGCATTGTGTGCATAACTGGAAGAGGTTCCTGGTCCTGCAGCAGACCTGCCTCATCTGTGATCAGTGCACTCATGGCCTCGGTGTTCATCAAGTACCTGTCAGAATGGTCTTCTTTGGTCATCCTGGGTGCCATCTCTTTGTATGATCCTGTGGCTGTGCTGTGCCTCAAAGGGCCACTGGGGAATGCTGGAGAAAACTGCCCAGCAGAGGAATGAGAGCCCGTATCTCACACTCTGATATACTCATCTGCCATGGTGTGGACAGTAGGCATGGAGAAACTGAACAACTCTTCTCAAGGAACCTGCAACTGCCCTAGGACCCAGAGATGGAAGAGACTCTTATGACAGTTTTGGGGAGCCTTTGTACCCTGAAGATCCACCCACTTAGGCTGGCAACCCAGGGAATTAGCTCTAGGAAGAGGAGGAAAGAAGCATGAAGCCTGGCCTGTTAGACTTCATCTTCTACAGCTTCCCTGCAGGCATGTCTGTGGCCACTGGCTGCAGGGACCAGAGCAGCACACTGGACTGTTTTGTTGCCATCCTCCTCGGTTTGTGTCTGCCCCTCCTGTTGCACATAGTGTTCAAGAAGGCACTGCCGGCTTTCCTCATCTCCATCACATCTGACTTCATGCACTTCTCCACAGACAACATGATACATCCTTTCATGGGCACTTTGGTCCCTCCCCCCAGCTCCACATCTGACACGCAGTGGCTGTGGGATCTGTAGGAAGCTTCAGTGGATGCAGGTGTACAGTTTTACACTTTAGTGCCATATAGTTTTTAAACTTTTCTTTCTTTACAAAATAAAGACATATTGTATTTACTTCATAAAAAAAGAAAGCTTCTTTGATAAGTGATGAGAGGTATACTTATATCTAAGGATTTGTAGCTAAGATCCACAAATGAGAAAGAACTTGTGTCATTTGTTTTTTTGAGTCTGTGTTACTTAGTCTAACAGCTTCTACTTCCATCCATTTACCTGCAAAGTGAATGATTTTGTTTTTCTTTACGTGAGAAGATGAACCACATTTTCCGTATCCAGTCATCAGTGTTTTGGGATCTTTAGGATGTTTCCATTTTTTAACTATTGTGAAAAGAGCAGTAACAACCCTGGCTATACAAGTATCTCAACAGTAGGATGAGTCCCTAGGGTTCAAGGAGTGTTATAACTGGATCATATGGTATATTTGATTTAGTTTTGTATGTTGACGAAATTAATAACTACAAGGAGGTGATTGAGAATGAGTCCTGTAACATTTGGTGAGTTTTAGTGCTATGCTTTGTCCATGTGTAGCATCTAGTAGATGTTAGTCTTTGGAGAGTCTACTTCCTCATCCATTAGCACAATCACCAAAAGATAGAATTACAAATGCATTTCCTGAGTGACTGGATATATAAAATGTTTAAATATCCAAACAATCCTCAAGACAGGGCTGCTTATAGTTATTTTGAAAACATAATTTTATAAGGCATACAGTTATCTATGTTTTACAAAAAGGCACAAATAAATCACAAAGTTACAAAACAAAATGTTTTATAAAGACTTTTGTTTGACTCTTGGAGGTGGGATATTGTTTGGGTCACGTGGTCTCAAACTCACTATGTAGCACAGGCTTCTTGAACTCTGGATCCTCCCTCACCAGCCTCCTTAGTACTGGGGTCACAGGCATGAGCCATCATTCATAGCTGAGAACTTACATTGGCATAAATGTAATGAGTAATATTTGTTTTCCAGAATATTAGTACTTTGGTCTACAAAGGGTTACAATATCCTGTTTGTATTCTTTTTTCTCTTATTTTTATTGAGCTTTTGTACATTTCATACATTTCTTAATCAAATGTAGACTTGTTCCCCCATCCATACTCCCCTCACCAGAGTTCCTGCATTCTGCCATACATGTTAAGTCCTGTCTTGTATCATTTTCTCAGTCTTTTTTAAATTTTTTGATACAAAAGTTTACAGTTTTGATTTTTCTGATTGTTGTTCCCTTTAATTTTTTATTACTCCAAACACTCCATACATATACCAAAAGTACAAACTCTGAAAATAAACTCTAGGCTAATTCCAAAACAAGTTTAGAGTGGAACTCTTCACCAGTGACCCATCTGACAAAGGTTCAACATTCAGAAGTCACTTTTTTATGTTTAGGGGTTCACATCTTTTCTTTTAATTTTATATTACCCTAAAATATGAATATATACCTTCTACACATATACATTAATTACCATGTCAGAAAGTAAGTGGTAAGTTAATTCTAGGGCTCATTAAGATATTCACATTATAAAATAACAGTTGCTTTCAGATAGAAAGACATATATCAATAACATTGCTCAACTTTTCTTTCAATTGGAGGATTTGGTACTAGCATCCACAAATGAGGGAAACCATTCCCCATTTGCTTTTTTGGGGGGGTCTGTGTTACTTCACTTAGCATAATGGCTTCAAGTTCAATCCATTTACCTGAAAATCTCATGATGTCATCTTTCTTTACCTCTGCATAGAACTGCATTGTGTAGATGCACCACATTTTTGTCATCCACTCATCTGTTCCAACTCTTCACTATTGTAAAAAGAGCTGCAATAAACATAGATGCGCATGTATCTTTGCAGTAGGGTGAGTCTTGTGGGTGTATATATACCCAGGAGTGGTATGACTGGGTCAGGTGGTAGGCTCATTTTGAGTCTTTTAAGGGTTCTCCATAATGCTTTCCATTGTGGTTGTATGAGTCTACATTCCCACCAGCAGTGAATGAGAGTTCCCCTTTCCACACAACCTCTCCAGCATTGGCCGCCTTTTGTTTTCTTGATCTTAGCCAGTCTTGGATGATATCTTAGAGCAGTTTTAATTGTTAACCATGTTGAACACTTTTTGAGATGTTTCTCAGCCATATTTACTTCCTCATTGCTGAAGTCTCTGTTCAACTCTTTACTCCATCTTTTGAGTGAGTCATTTGATTTCTTACTTCTTTGTTTTTTGTATAGTTTATATATTCTGGATGCTAATACTTTCTCAGATGTATTACTAGTGAAGATTTCCTCCCACTATGTGGGTTTTCTCTTCACTTCCTGATTGTTTCTTTTGCTGTGCAGAAGCTTTTGAGTTTGATGAGGTCCCACTTGTCTGCTGTTGACCTTATTTCCTGTGCAGCTGCTGTTTGATTTAGAAAGTCTTTTCCCTTTCCTTGTCTTGTAGGTTAACGCCAACTTTTTCTTTTATCACCTTCAGAGTTTCAGGTTTCACATTGAGGTCTTTGATCCATTTGGAGTTGATTTTTGCACAGGATGAGAGGTAGGGCTTTAATTTTGTTCTTCTACATATGGTGATCCAGTTTTGCCAGAACCATTTGCTGAAGATGTTATCTCCCCTCATGAGCTTTTTTGGCCCTTTTATTGAATATGAGGTGGCTGAAATAGTATGAGCTCAAGTTTGGATCTTCAATTTTGTTCCATTGGTCAAGAGGTCTGTTTTTGTTCCGTTAACAGTATGTCTTTATGATTATAGCACTGGAGTATAGCTTGAAGTCTGGTAAGGTGATCCCCCCTGTATTGCATTTTTCACTGAGGGTTGCTTTAGCTATTCGGGGTCTTTTGTTTCTCCATATTAATTTAAGGATTTTTTTTTCCAAGTCTGTGAAGAAACTAATTGGGATTTTAATTTGGATTGCATTGAATCTGTATATTAATTTGGGTAGAATGGACATTTTCGCTACATTAATTTTTTTCCAATCCATGAGCATGGGAGGTTTCTCTTTCTTTTGATTTCGTGTTCAATTTCCTTCTTCAGGGGTTTAAATTTTTTTGTTGTAGAGATCTTTGGTCTCTTTGGTTAGGTTTGTTCCAGGTATTTTATTTTTTTGAGGCTACTGTGAGTGGGAAAGTCTCCTTATATTCCTTCTCCTCTTGCTTGTTGTTGATGTAAAGAAAGACTACTGATTTTTTAAAATTTTATTTATTATGTGTATGAATGTACTGTCTGCATGTAGATCTGTGCACCTGTGTTGTGCAATGCCGCAGAGGTCAGAAGAGGGTGTGAGATTCCCTTGGAACTGAAGTTAAAGACAGTTCTCAACCACCATGTGGGTTCTGGGGATTGAACCCAGGCCCTCTGCAAGAGCAGTCAGTGCTCTTAACAACTAGGCCATCTCTCCAGCCCCTGAAAGGCTACTGATTTCTAAGGTTGACTTTATATCCTGCCACTTTGTTGAAATTCTAATTGTTTCTAGGAGTTTTCTGGTAGAGTTTTTAGCATCTCTCAGGTAAATTATCATATCGTCTGTAAAGGGGAATAGTTTGACTTCCTCTTTTCTGAGTAGTACTCCTTTGATTTCCCTTTCTTGCCTTATTGCCTTAGCAAGTGTTTCAAGCACTATATTGAAAAGGAGTTTTGTAGGGGGCAGCCTTGCCAGGTTCCTGCCTTTAAGGGGAATGGTTCTAATTTTTCTCCATTTAGGATGATGTTGGCTGTGGGTTTGTTGTGTATGGCTTTAATTATATTTACGAAGGTTCCCTTCAATACAATTCCCTCTAGAACTTTAAACATGAAGGGATGCTGGATCTTGTCAAAGGCTTTTTCTGCATCAATTGAGATGATTGTGTGATTTTTGTCTTTCAGTCCACTTATGTGTTTTATGATATTTATTGATTTACATATGTTGATTCATCCCTGCATATCAGGTATGAATCCAACTTTATCATGATGGATAATCTTTTTGATGAGGTTCTCTTTGTTAGTATTTTGTTGAGAACTTTTGCATCTGCATTCATTAATGAGGTGGGTCTACAGTTTTCTTTTTTGATTGTGCCATTGCATGGTTTTGGTATGATGCTGGCTTCATAGAAGGAGTTTGGGAGATTTCCCTCTGTATCCTGAAATTTTTGAGTAGTAAATGTTGCAAGGCCTCTTTAAACGTTTTATAGAATTGTGCTGTGAATCCATCTCTGCCTGGGCTATTTTTTAGTTTTTTTTTTTTTTAATTTCATATTCAATTTCCTCAAATGTTATGGGTCTGTTTAAACTGTCAACCTCTTCTCGGTTAAGCTTTGTTGGTTCCCAGGATTTCAGATATTCATCCGTTTCTCTTAGGTTTTCAAACTTAATAGAGTATAGATTTTTGAAGTATTCTCATATGATCGTCTGGATCTTTTCTTCATCTGTTGTGAGGATTCCCTTTTCATCATGAATACTATTAATTTGGAGTTGCTCTTTCTTTCTTTTGGTTAACTAGGCTAGAGTTCTGTCTATCTTGTTTATCTTTTTGAAGAACCAGCTTTTGGATTCATGGATTTTGTGGATTGTTTTCTTTGTTTCTATTTCATTGATTTCTGCTCTGAGTTTTGTTATTTCTTCCTGTTTGTTGGGTTTGGGGTCCATTTGTTGTTTGTCTCTTGAGTTTTTTTTTTAGCTGTAGTGTTAGATCATTTATTTGTTCCTTTTCTTTTTCTTTTTCTTTTTTTTTTTTTAATGTGGGCACTTAAGGCTATAAATTTCCCTCTTAAGACTGCTTTTAAAGTATCCCACAGGTTTTGTTGTGTTGTATTGTCTTTTTCATTTAGTTCCATGAATACTTTTATTTTATTCTTTATTTCTTCCCTGACCCATTGATTATTCAGGATTGTGTTTTTCAGTTTCCATGTGTTCTTGTAGATAGTCGGGCTTATTCTGGTATTAATATTGAGCTTTATTGCACTGTGGTATGATAGAATGCATGAGATTATTTCAATCCTTTTATATTTGTTGAGGTTTCTTTTGTATCCCTGTATGTGATCGACTTTTGGAGAATGTTCCATGGGGTGATGAGTAGAAAGTATATTCTTGTGTTTGGATGGAATATTCTGTAGATATCTGTGAAGTCCATTTGTTGTATTGTATTGTTCAGTTCCAATGTCTCTCTATTTTTGTTCAGTTGATGTATCCAAGGGGCTTGGTGGGGTATTGAAATCCCCCCTATTAGGGTGTTGGGATTAATCTGTGTCTTGAGGACCTGCAGAATTGTGTTTATATAGTTAGGTGCACCTGAGTTTGGTGCATAAACATTTAGGATTGTTATGTCTTCCTGGTTAATTGTCCCTTTGATAAGGATGTAATGGCCCTCTTTGTCTCCTCTGATTGATTCTGAGGTCCATTTTGTCTGATATTAGAATGGAAACTCCTCCTTGCTTTTTGGTACTATTTGCTTGGAATATTTTTTCTATCCTTTCACTTTGAGTTGGTGTCTATCCTTGAGGGTGAGATGGGTTTCTTTTAAGCAGCATATAGATGGATTCTGATTCCTAATCCATTCTCCCAATCTATGTCTTTTGATTGGGGAGTTTTGACCATTGATTTTTAAGGTCATTATTGAGAGATGTGTGTTGCTTCTTTTCAATTAATTCTTGGTTTGCATTCTTGGTCTATGTTTGTATTTATGTTGTTAGGCTTTTATGAATTTTTTCTGTTTAGTTGGTTGGGGATATCTGCTCCTTTCCTCTGTTCTTTGGATTGCTTCGAGTATTTTCTGAAGTGTTTTTACACATGTATTCTTTCATCTTGTTTATGTCATGATTTTTCTTTCTCCTTCAACTATAATTGACATTTTTGCTGTGTATAGTAATCTGGGTTGGCCTCTAAAGTCATTTAGCACTGGGAATACTTTGGTCCACATTCTTCTGGATTTCATATTTTGCACTGAGAAGTCAGCCGAAATTCTGATGGGTTGTCCCTTATATGTAATTTGTTTATCTCTTATGGCTTTCAGTATTTTATCTTTGTTTTGAGCATCTAGCATTTTCACTATGATATGGTGTGGGGAATTTCTTTTCTGGTCTTGTCTATTTGGTGTTCTATGAGCTTCTTGTATTTGTATAGGTTTGTCTTTTTTCAATTTGGGAAAATTTTCTTCTATTATCCTGTTGAAGATCTGATCAATACTGTTGTCTTGCTTATTCTTCTCCTTCCTCTATCCCTATGATGTGGAGATTTGGTCTTTTCATAGTATCCCTCATTTCCTGGTTATTCCACTCTTGTGTTTTCTTTTTTTAATTTTTCATAGTCTTCACTTGAGCATTTTAGATGTTCCATGTTGTTCTGCAGGTCTGACATTCTATTTTCTGCTTCATCCATTCTGCTTCTGAGGCTTTCTCCCATCCTTTCCTGTTGATTGGATGAATGTTCCATTTCCTTTTTCATTTCTTCCCTTGATTTCTTTATTATTTCCATTTCCTTTTGGAGCTTGTCATTCTCTACTTGTAGCTCCTTGCTTTGCTGGTATCCTTCTTTTTTTCATTTCAGCCTGGGATCTTTTCAGTGTTTCCACTTCCTTCCAGAACTTGTCATTCTCTCCCTCTAGTTCTTTCCAGTGTTTATCATTCTTTACTTCTATATCCTTACTGAGTTTTCAATTTTCTCCCCTTAATTCTCTGATTTGTTCTCTATATTCTTTCATTTCTTTGAATATGTCTACAATAGTTCTTCTAAGGTCTGTGTCTTGGTTTCCTTCCAGGAAAATCTTGTTGTAGGAATCTTCTGTTGGAGTGGTAATGTTCAGTTTGGATTTATTATGAGCTTTTCTTCATTGTGTCCTTGGCATGTGGATTTGGTTTGTTTTTCTGTTTGTGTTTTGGGATCCTGGTGCCTCAATGTTGGCTGTGCAGACTAAGTTCACTAACACCATGCCTGCTAGTCTGCACCACGGCACCACATCAATGTTGGCTGTGCAGACTAGGTTCGCTAACACTATGCCTGCTAATCTGCACCACAGCAACACCAGCTTGAGCAGGGTTGAGAGGGAGGGTTGCTCCTTTGGTCTGTGAGCTGGTACCTTGTTGATCTGCTGCACCCCCGTGACCCTGTCTAGGGTCCAGAGCTGGGAGGTTCTGGGGGCTGGATTTAGGGCTCCCAAGCCTCAAGGCAGTTCACCTTACCGGTGCTACACTGAGTCCATGCAGGTGCTCCCTGGAACCCCGTTTGTATTCTTTTAAAACAAAATTACTTAATGAGCCCCTAGTAGATGCAGTAGTCCAGAAAATATAAATTAAATGTTTTTTCAGTTGTTTGAAAGTTTCTCACATTATTAAATCTCTATTTGAATGTCTCAGAGTTATTATGAATTAGGAATTCTTTCTTTATACATTTTTATTATATTTATTTATTTTTATATGTATGTATGTATGTATGTATGTGTGTGTTATGCCTACATGGGTGTAAGTGCACCTGTGCCATGCAATGCCTGCAAAGGTCGGAAGAGGGCATTAGATTCCCCGGAACTGGGGTTATGGATGGTTGTTAGCCACCATGTGGGTGCTGGTAATTGAAATGGGACCATCTGCAAGAACAGCCAGTGCTCTTAATGGCTGGAGCATCTTTCCAGCCCTGAATTAGGACAAATTCTTAACAGTGTTCAAATAGATAAACCATTGTTTCTCAAATATACCACATTCTCTTTATGGGCTTATGGAGAAAATACAATTCCACCTACTTTAATTAATTTCATTTATTTTGGAATTTCCAATTACCTTTCTGACATTCACTTATAGTTTAACATTAAGAACATTACAATATTTTATTCTTTTAAAGTTAATCTCACAGTCCTCAGTGTATCCCCTGCTGTGGCAGCAAGAAGTGTTCTGTAGATACTAATGAGGTAAAGGTGAATGATGCTGGGTTTTTAATCTCCTTGCTAATTTCTTTCAATAAATTGCTAAAGTATGTGAAACCCTGTTGTAATTATGGATCTATGCCTCAATATTTCTTAGTCAGTACTACCATCAGTTTTTGCCTCATGTATTGCAAAGTCAGACATTTGGTAGGTGAATAACTAATATTATTATGCCTTTCTTGCAAATAGACCCCTTTGTTTCTATGGAATGTCTTAATCTGTCCCTAGAAGTATTCCTTAGTTTCAAATTGGCTTTATTTGGTATTCATATGGCCTATCCAAATTTATTTTAATAAATATTTATCTGGTGATTATTTTTCTATCCTACTTTTAAAGTACATGTATGAAAATATCACAATGAAATTCATCATTCAATTTAG
Organism: Rhizomys pruinosus; assembly: GCA_009823505.1. NCBI lineage: Eukaryota > Metazoa > Chordata > Mammalia > Rodentia > Spalacidae > Rhizomys > Rhizomys pruinosus. The sequence continues at coordinate 748,205 of VZQC01003889.1, forward strand.
TTAATATTCCCTAATAAAGATAAAACTCTAAATAAAACTAGCTGCTCTAGGACTAACAGCTCTACTCTGCTTAGCTAGTTAGAACCTCTCTACACTGTCCTCACACCTGGCTTGGGTTTAGGCCCCATCCTGTTTATCTTCCTGGGACCTCCAGACTAGCCTGGCAAGTCAGACCCCACCCACTGCATCTTGAACTCCTACACCTGGATCTGGTACATCTTAGATACTACAGGGCTCACATCTCTGCTTAACTAGTTATATCCTCCCCACAGTGACCCCAACCCCAGCATAGGCCTAAGCTCCCTTCCTCTCATCTGTCCAGACTAAAACCTCTGGACCTGCTTCATAAGCCAGATATCACACACAGGGTCTTGAAGCCCTGCAAAGCTACTTAGACCCTACCTGCACTAGTCTCATCCCCACCTTGGGTCTCCTGCCTGAGAGTTCTAGACTAGCCTGGCTGAACCCAGGCCACTGGATCCCCATAGTCTTGACCTGAATCTAAGCTCCTTTCATCCTGTGAGAGAACTCTTGAAACCATTCTGTCCCACTAATAAAAAAAATCAAAAGAGAGAACATGAAATATAGAGGAAATAACTATGCATACAGGCTCAGAAAGCAGCCAAGCTATATCAACAATATAAACCCTCAACTCTCAAACAGTGAAACTTCTTCATGAAACAAAGATGATGCACATAGAAGGCCAAAACTGGCTAAGTTTTAGAGAATAAGACACTGTGGAGTGTGTGGCCCTGCGTAGGGACCCGCCACGGCTCAGTGACCATGGCTGAAAGAGGGGTGAAAATATTTTATTTGTTTTTTATACTTTTATTGATGATTTTTATATTTTATGCATTATCTTTCAGTCCGATTTAAACAGATTTCCCCTCTCCCTGCCCCCCACCTCACCCCAATTCATGCTTTCTGCCATACATGTCTTGCATCTTCTCTCAGTCTTTCCAAAGTTTTTCACTAACAGAGGCTTGTTGTTTTGGGCCGAATTTAACTGGATCCGCCAGTTCTTTGATCCAGTCTTTACGTTGTTGTTGTTGTTGTTTTCTCCCCTTTGTATTGCTACAACATAGGCCTATATAACCATCACATATGTATCGAAATTATGACCTCTGACAATAAATAAACTGTTAATTCCAGAATATGTTTAAGCATTCATATTTTCCCCTTTAATTTTATATTACTCTAAGATATGAATACATACCTTCCACCCATATACAGTAATTACAGAGTCTGAAAATAAGTGGTAGGTCAATTATAGAGCCCATGAAGAGATTCACATTGTAACAGCACAGTTATTTTGGGGCCTGGTGACTATTTTCCCATTCGATGCTGGGTTTTTGTCTGATTGAGTCAGCACGGGTATTGTGCATGCTGGCACCATTGTTGAAAACTCATCAACAAGCCTTTGCTTCCTTATGTTCATGCACCAACCCTGGCTTTTACTATATAATATTTTAGTATTTTAAATATAATACTTAATATATTACATATTTTAAATATAATTTAAATTTTAAATTTAAATTTTTAAATATAATCATAATATTTAAAATATGTAATATATTAAGTATTATATTTAAAATACTAAAATATTATATAGTAAAAGCCAGGGTTGGTGCATGAACATAAGGAAACAAAGGCTTGTTCATGAGTATTCAACAATGGTGTCAGCATGCACAATATGTGTGCTGACTCAATCAGACAGAAACCCAGCATAGAATGGGGGAAATGTTCAGCAGGCCCTAAGCCTAGCCAAGGAAGTATTAGCAAATGAATTTTGTGGGGTGAGGGAGAGTAAGGATTGACTTCAGATAGGCTGATTAGACTCCAGTGGATGAACTTGCACAAGGGATATCTGGATATAAATGCTAGACAGATAGGACTTAACATATATACCTGTAATTTGGTGGGATATTATGGAGGGTGAGGAAGAGGGATCTAAATCTAATTAATATGTATTATGTGAAATGCACAAAAATATAAAGTTTGTGCTTCAATGGACATAAAGAAATATAAACAGAACCAAATTTCAGATAAACAAAATCAAGGTATAATTTCATATCATACATACAACAAACAAAAGAAATCTATACACTCAGGCCACAATTCAAAAACTCAATTAATATGAAAAATCAAGGTAATATGTCCTCACCAAAAGTTACCAGTCATACATACACATACATGTACTACAATTAAAACTAACCAGAGGCTCCTCAGGATGCTGTATTCAAAAGGAGAATAATAAATATGATAAAAATTTCAATAACTTTAAATGGCACATAAACAACTCAAGGAGCATGGCATTACATTCCTGCCTGAAGCTCCAGGAAATACAAATATACAGCTGAATGAAATTGAAAAGACATTTGAGGACTTGAAAATTGGATTCACAAAAGAGATAAAAATATTGAAGAAAACTCAAGCTTAAATGAAGATGGAATTGAAATATTCAGTAATCCAATTTGAAATGAGAAGAAAACTCTTCACAAGAGGAATAAATGAAATGACAACAGAATATCAAGACTGGATGATATTCCAAAGTTGAAGAATTACACGACCCAAGCAAAGAACATGAAAAGGTTTAAAGAGAAAGAATGGAATATGAATCAATATGGGGAACCATGGAACAACCAAATATACATATTATAGATATAGAGAAAAGAGAAGAATCTCAGCTCAATAGCATTGACCAGAGTGTAAACAGAACTATAGAAGAAAAATTCCCTAAAGGAAAAACGTACCTACACAGATACAAGAAGCACAAAGAACACCAATTAGATAGAACCAGAACAGAAATTCCCTATGGTATACTATAGTAAAACACTAAATGTACAAAACAAAGACAGGGTACAGAAAGCTGCTGGAGAAAAGCAAGCTACATAGAAAGGAAAACACATCAGAATTACAACTGACCTATCAATGGAAATCATAAAAGGCCAAAAAGCCTGAAGCAAAGTACTCCAAGTTCTTAATGACCATAAATGCCAATCAGAATACTTTACCCAGAAAAACTGTCAATTGTAGTTGGAGGTAAACAAAAATTTTCCATGATACAAATAGGCTTTAAAAATTCATTCCCACCAAAGAAGCGCTAAGAGAATACTCAAAGCTATACAAAGGGCTGAAGAATGAAATGACCATACATAAGAGGTTAAATAAAGAAAACAAGTTGAAGGTATATAGTATGACAATAATCAAAACACAACTGTCTAAATATCAATGGCCTCGATTACCCAGTCAAATGACAGGCTGGTTGAATGGATTAAGAAATAAAATCACTCTCTTCCGCAGATTGTTCCCTAGGCTTAGAAAAGGGGCACAGGTGGATGAGAAGCAAAACACTCTACTTTCTCTGGAGCTGATGTCTTGGTCTCTAGTCAGTTCTGGCTGTTTTCTTTCATGGGCTGCCAGCTTGTCCAGGCTTAACCTTTCGATCCTACTAATGAAGCACATGCAATTAGATATTTAGGTATTTAAACAGTATAATATATAGCCTTTCGATCCTACTAATGAAGCACACACAATTAGATATATGGGTATTTAAACAGTACTAATTGTTATGGTAGGTTACTTTGGTATAGACACAGATGTTTGGATGGTATGTCAATTCATGATCTACATTTTCTTCTGTCAAGCTATGGACACGGGTTTGTGTGGTTTATAGCATCTCCTAACCATAGAGGATGTAAGCTTGTGACATCATCGTGAGTTTTCTCGAAGCGAGAGAGAGCTGGAATCCAGACTTGTGTGGATATACAGCATATGGCTGCACACTTGCTGCAGAGTATTCTCCAGGCAGGTGGGTGTAGATGGTGCTGACGGAGGAGGTCTTGTTGACTCAAGGTAGACTTATATTTGCTTTTTGAGTTTAAGTGGTCTCTTGGGTACAACTCCTCATTGGCATATCCAGAGAACCATACTGTATGCTTGCAGTGAGATGTCGGTCTTTAACGATCTTGTCTGTTTAATGGTGAAACTACAATCAATTATAGAACTGGACACTCATTTGATCAATTTGTTGATACATAAAGCCTCCCTGCTTCCCCCCCCGGAGCGCCCCCCGGGACCCATGAGCTGTGTGGGTCTGGCACAAACTGGCTTGAAATTGGTTTTCATGAAGGACTGTTGTACTCCACATTAATCACCTAATTTTTGAAACAAATGAAACACAAAACAAACAAAAGGCAAGAGAAGATGCAGAAAACTTTGGCAGAAAGCACGATCTGCGAGGGTTAGGGGTGGGTGGGGGGGGAAGGGAAGGGGATAAAATAAATAATGAATGAATAAAATGATTATGAAATAAAAAATAAATAAAATTAAAAAAAAAAAAAACAGAAAACTCCTCTATTTCAAAAATATTCTTTATTTATTATTATTATTATTATTATTTGGCATTTTCGAGACAGGGTCTCCCTGTAGCCCCAGCTGTCTTGGAACTCGCTCTGTACACCAGGCTGGCCTTGAACTCACAAAGATCCACCTGCCTGTGCCTCCCGAGTGCTAGGATTAAAGGCGTGTGCCACCACGCCCAGCTTTATTTATTATTTTTATTTTATTTGTATGAGTGTATTGCCTACATGTAAGTAGAGTCATGCAGTACCTATGGAGAGGTCAAAGAAGGTTTAGGATCCCCTGGAACTGGAGCTACAAATGGTTGTTAGCCACCATGTAGATGCTGGGAAACAAACCCAGGTCTTCTGCAAGAGCAGCCAGTGCTCTTAATCATTGAGCAATCCCTCCAGATCCCCCAAATGCATCTATTTGTTCTCTATCATAAACTCATCATGTCTCCAATAATTACCACCATATAGTAAAAGGATGGAAAAATATTCTAAGCAAATGTCACTAGGAAACAAACAGGTGTTGCTATTCTAATATCTGACAACTGTCAGGTTGTTAGATCCAGAAGCCCATTGGAATGCAGAGACACCTAAGACCAGAGGTCCAAAAACCTGCTCTACCAGGCATGGCTTTTGTTTTTGCTAAAGCAGTCCACCACTGATTACTCAGGAGTCTTCCGCCTCGCCCCTTGCCCTTCTGGAGGCCAGATTCCAGATTCCGACCCACCTCCACTCTCACTGAATCCCACCCCCACATTCTCCCTTAAATTCCCAAGCCAGATGCCATTCTTGGCTTGGCTTTCTCCTTCCCCTGAGCCCAGCCCTGGCTACTCTGAATTAAACTTTGCTCCGAAGAACTCAGACCTCGTGGCTTTTCATTCCGGGGGGAGCACGCCATAACCTTACAACAACATTCACTTAAAGTTGAAAGTAGTCAGGAGAGATAAAGGTCACTACATTCTGATCAAAGGAGATTGACAAAGAAGACAGAAGAATTGTGAGCATGGGGCTGGAGAGACGGCTCAGTGGTTGAGAGCACTTGCTGGTCCTGCAGAGGACCTGGGTCTGATTCTCAGCACCCCCATGGTGGTGAACAACAGTCTGTAATTTCACTTCCAAGGGAATTTGACACCTGCTTCTGACCTCTCTGAGCATTTGCAGGACACAGGTTCACTTACATATATGTAGGAAATACCCTCATACAAACAAAATAATAAATAAAGTACATAAAATATATATGGGACAAACTCATACAAGTGGTACTACTTGACTTTAAGACACATATTAACCCCTACTCAAAATAGTAGGATAATTTGATACCCCATTTTATCTAATAGACAGGTCATGTGGACAAAGAATAAATAGAAATATATCTGAATTAAATGATATCATACATCAAAGGGATGTAACAGTCATTTATAAAATATTACACCCAAACACAAAAGAACATACTTTCTACTCAGAACCTCATGGGAGTGTCTCTAAAATTGAACACATACTGGGGTACAAAACAAACCTCAATAAATGATAAAATTTGAAATAATTCCAGGGATTCAATGTGACTTCAGAGCAATAAAACTTAAAGTCAACTTCAAAAGGCAGAGGCAGGTGGATCTCTGTGAGATCATGGCCAGAAGGTCTAGTAACAAAGAAACTCTAGTAACAAAATGAACTCATGGGAATTAAACAACACACTCATGAGTGAGTAATGGATGAAAGAAGAAATCAAGAAATAAATAAAACTATTCCTGAAAGTAAATGAAAGTTATTACACCACAGAACACCTCTGGGACTCATTAAAATAGTCATAAAAGGGAAATTCATAGTGCTAAGTGCCTATAGTTAGAAATCAGAAAAGTCACAAATAAACAACTTAATTATACAACTCAGTCATTTGAAAACCAAACCAAGAACAAACCAAGCCCAATTCCAACAGAATAAAAGAAATAACAGAAAATCAGAGCAGAAATAAATGAAATAGAAGCAAAAGGAACAATAGAAATAATCAATGAATCTAAGGGCTGGTTCTTTGAAATGATATACAGGATCAACAGACCTTTAGGACAGTTAAGCAAAAGAAAGAAATAATAGGATCTGTGATCTCCCAAGACCAGCTGAGACTAGTTCTGGTGGGTAGGAAGCAGCTGGGTGCTTCAGCAAGGCTGATTGTTGATTGACTTAATATAGTTAATCCATTAATCCAGTTGTCTTTGGCTTAATTGGCTTTTGTGGCTGAGGGGACAGAGTTATCCTCCCAGCTGGTATAAAAGGTAGGGTTGTGTGAGTCTTGAGATCTGAGATCACCTGAGACCAGCTGAAGCGCAGGTACCCCCCCCAACTGAGATTACGAAGGAGGCAAGCAAAGCAAACTTTCAACAGTGAAGAGGCATTTAGGACTTACATTGGAATACAGGCAAGGAGAAGCTCATATGCCAGGAACATGAAGAAGAGACAACACGGGAAAGGGGCAGGATATTCCTGCATCAAGCTCTACCAACCCTATGGAAGATTGTTACAGTGGGATCCCCCTGGGGATGGCCCAGGACACAGATATCAGAAATACAATTGGGAACATATTTGAAGAACTGCAAGATTATAAAGAGAAAATCAAAGAACTAAGAAAAGAAAATGAAGAACTCAAGAAGGACCTAGAGAGAGAGAGAGAATTACAAACTCCAGAAGGAACTGGAAACACTGTGAAGATCCCATGCTGGAAAAGATAAGGAAACCAACCAGCAAAGCAAAGAGCTACAGGAAGAGATTGAGAAGCTCCAAAAAGAAGTAGAAATACTAAAGAAATCAGAAGAGGAAATGAAAAAGGAAATCAAACACTCATCCAATCAAGAGGAAAGGAATGGAAAAAGCCTCAGAAGCAGAATGGAGGAAGCATAACAAAGAATATCAGAGACCTGGAAGGTAACACAGAAAAACTAAAAACTCACGGGAAGTTATGAAAAATTTTAAAAAATACACAAAGAGGAACAACGCAGGAACATGTGGGACACTATGAAAGATAAACCTGTGCATGATAGGCGTAGAGAAAGCGAAGAAGAATCAACAAGAGAAGTGGTATTGTCATGATCTTTCAACAGAATAAATAGATGAAGACTTCCCCAAAATAAAAAGTGACAAACCAACACAAGTACAAGAAGCACATAGAACTCCAAACAGACAGGAAATCAGACAAAAGAATTTCCATGCCACACATCATAGTTAATAATGCTAGACACCAAAACAACAGATAATCCTTAAAGCCATAAAGACAAGAGAAAAACAAGTGAACTATAATGGGGACTACCTATCAAAATTAAATGACTTCTCAACGCAAATAATAAAGACAAGGAAGAAACTTGGAGCGAAAGCACATTCCTAGTGTTAAAGGACAATAGATGCAACCCAGGTTACTATCACCGCAAAAATGTCAATTAAGGTTGAAGGAGAGAGAAAACCTTCCATGACAATAAACAAGTTGAAAGAATACAATGTCCATAACAACCATCAACCCTTCAGCAATACGTTGCAAAATAAAAAAAGAACAGAAGAAGAGAGCAATCATCCCAGGGCACCTTGAGATAGTAAATCAATAAAAGCATAACTGCAGAAGTAGAAACTAAACCCTAAACCACAAATTGGGCAAAAGGCAAAAGGAAGCAGACAAACCTACTCAGTCAGCAACTTAATATTAATGGACTAATTCCCCTAATCAAAAGGCATTAGTAGACTGGGAGATGGATAGGAAACAGAAGAAATCCTCATATGTGTCTACAGAAACAATCTTACCTTCAAGGACTAGGGCCATCACTTAAAGTGAAGGGACTGGAACAAAAGTATTCCCAAGCAAAATGGTACAAAAAGAAAGCAGGTGTTGCTATTTTAATATCATGACAAAATAGACTTCAAAGTAAAAGAAAAGAAAAAGTAGACAAAGAAGGCCATACATTTTTATCAAAGGAACAATTCACGAATGAAGTTTCCACATATCGAACTATATATGCGCCCAAACTCTGGTGCACCAACTTTATAAAGATATTCTTAACATGGAAGACCACAAGTCGATGAAGTAACCCCAGTCACTCATGAGTAAGGGGACTTAATACCCACTGAGTCTGTTGGATGGGTCAAAGACAAACATAACCAGACATTGAACTGAATGATATTATACACCAAAGTGGACCTCATGGTTAGATCCTATCAAAATGAATATTCCACCTTAGTACCATGCAAATACACTTCTATCAGCACCCCATGGGAACATTCTCCAAAATCGACCCACATATTGGGACACCAAAAACATGCAAAAGATCAAAAAAATTAACAGTACACAAGTAAGCAAATAAATATATATGCATTCTAATCTACCACAGTGCAAGTAAAGCTGGTCAACATAAACACTAGGATTAGCCCTACTGCCTACAAGAACACATGGAGACTAAACAACACACTCTTGAATAATGAATGGGTCAAGGAAGAGATAAAGAAAGAAATAAAAGCATTCCTGGAACTGAATGACAATGACAATACAACACAACAAAACCTATGGGATACCTTAAAAGCAGTCCTAAGAGGGAAGTTTATAGCCCTGGGTGCCTACATTAGAAAAACAGAAAGAGCACAAGTGAATGATCTAACACTACAGCTAAAAGCACTTGAGAGGCAACAACAGATGAACCCTAAATGCAACAGACAGGAAGAAATAACAAAAATCAGAGCAGAAATCAATGAAATAGAAACAAAGAAAACCATACAAAAAAAATCAATGAAGCCAAAAGTTGGTTCTTTGAAAGAATAAACAAGATAGATAGACCTCTAGCCCAGTTAACCAAAAGAAAGAAGGAACAACTCCAAATCAATACAATCTGTGATGAAAAGGGAAATATCACAACAGACAAGGAAAAGATCCAGAAAATCATATGGGAATATTTCAAGAACCAATACTCTATCAAGTTTGAAAACCTAGAAGAAATGGATGAATATCTGAAATCCTGGGAATCACCAAAGCTCAACCAAGTAGAGATCCACAGCTTAAGCAGACCCAAAATACATGAAGAAATTGAAGATGTAATAATAAACCTCCCAACTAAAAAAAGCCCAGGCCCAGACCGTTTCATGGCAGAATTCTTTTTTTAATATTTTTTTATTAATTTTATTTATTTCTGCATGTGTATGAATGTACTGTCTGCATGCAAGTTTGTGCACCCATGTCGTGCAATGCCGCAGAGGTCAGAAGAGGGTGTCGGATTCCCCTGGAACTGGAGTTCTCCTGGAATTGGAGCCTCGGACGGTTCTTGGCCACCATGTGGGCGCCGGGGATCGAACCCGGGTCCTCTGCAAGAGTGGTCGGCGCTCTTAACCGCTAGGCCATCTCTCCAGCCCCTCACAGCAGAATTCTATAAAACATTTCAAAAAGACCTACAGCCATTATTGCTGAAAATGTTTAGAAGGATACAATCAGAGGGAATTCTCCAAAATTCCTTCTATGAAGCCAGCATCACTCTGTTACCAAAACCAAGCAAAGATACAACAAAAAAGGAGAATTATAGACCCATTTCCCTAATGAACACAGATGCCAAAATTCTAAACAGGATACTGGCAAATCGCATACAGACCCACATCAAGAAGATCATCCATCATGACCAAGTTGGATTCATAACAGAGATGCAGGGATGGTTCAACATACAAAAATCAATAAACATCATCAAACACATAAATGGAATGAAAGACAAAAAATACACCATCATCTTAATTGATGCTGAAAAAGCCTTTGACAAAATCCAGCATCCCTTCATGCTTAAAGTCCTGAAGGAATGGGTTTGAAGGAATCATTCTTCATTGTAATCAAAGCCATATATATGAAACCCACAGCCAATATCATCCTAAATAGGGAAGTGACAAAAACATTCCCTTTAAAGGTAGGAACTCAGCAAGGCTGCCCCCTGTCATCACTCCTCTTAAATATAGTGCTTGAAACACTTGCTAGAGCAATAAGGCAAGAAAAGGAAATTAAAGGAGTACTAATTAGAAAAGAGGAAGTCAAGCTATCCCCATTTACTGATGATATGATTGTTTACTTAAGGGATGCTAAAAAGTCCACCAGAAAACTCCTAGAAACGATTAACAGCTTCAGCAAAGTGGCAGGATACAAAATTAACCTAAAAAAAATTAATGGCCTTTCTTTACACCAAGAACAAGCAACTGGAGAAAGAATTCAAAGAGACCTTCCCATTCACAGTAGCCTCAAAAACAATAAAATACCTAGGAATGAATCTAACCAAAGACACCAAAGATCTCTACAACAAAAATTTTAAACCTTTAAATAAAGAAATTGAAGAGACATCAGAAGATGGAAAAACCTCCCATGCTCATGGATTGGGAAAATTAACATTGTAAAAATGTCCATGTTACCGAAACTCTTGTATAGATTTAACGCAATCCCAATCAAAATCCCCAAGAGTTTCTTCACAGGCTTGGAAACAAAAGTTCTTAAATTCATTTGGAAAAACAAAAGACCCCGAATAGCCAAATCAACCCTGAGTGAAAAGAGCTACACAGGAGGGATCTCTATACCAGATTTTAAACTATACTACAGGGCTATAGTCATAAAAACAGCCTGGTACTGGCACAAAAACAGACCTGTTGACCAATGGAACAAAACCGAAGATCCAAATCTGAGCACATACAATTTCAGCCATCTCATATTTGACAAGGGGGCCAGGAAGACACAATGGAGAAAAGACAGCATCTTCAGCAAGTGGTGTTGGCAAAACTGGATCACCACTTGTAGAAGAATGAAATTAAACCGCTACCTCTCGCCCTGTACAAAAGTGAACTCCAGATGGATCAAAGACCTCAACCTGAAACACCAAACTCTGAAGGTGATAGAAGAAAAAGTTGGCAGCAAACTATAAGACATAGGTGTAGGAAAAGTCTTCCTAAATCAGACAGCAGCTGCGCAAGAATTAAGGTCGACAATTGAAAATGGGACCTCATTAAACTCAAAAGCTTCTGTACATCAAAAGAAACAATCAAGGAAGTGAAGAGAAATCCCACAGAGTGGGAGGAAACCTTCACCTCAGAAACACCTGACAAAGCATTGATTTCCAGAATATATAAACTAATCCTAGCACTTGGGAGGCAGAGGCAGGCGGATCTTTGTGAGTTCAAGGCCAGCCTGGTCTACAGAGCGAATTCCAGGACAGCTGGGGCTCCAAGGAGACCCTGACTCAAAAAGACCCCCCCCAAAAAAAAGAATAAAAAAAAAGAAGAAAGAAAACAAGTGACCCACTCAATAGATGGGGCAAAGAGCTGAACAGAGACTACACAAGTGAGGAATTAGAGATGGTTGAGAAACACCTTAAGAAGTGTTCAACATCATGGGGCTGGAGGGATGGCTTAGTGGTTAAGAGCACCAAACGCTCTTGCAGAGGACCCGGGTTTGATCCCCAGCACCCACATGGCAGCTAAGAACTGTCTGTAACTCCAATTCCAGAACTCCAGTTCCAGGGGAATCTGACACCCTCTTCTGACCTCCGCGGCATTGCACTACATGGATGCACAGACTTACATGCAGACAGTACATTCATATACGTAGAAAAATAAATAAATAAAAATAAAAAAGAAGTGTTCAACATCACTAATCATTAAGGAAATGCAAATCAAAACCCTCTAAGATATCATCTTACTCCAATAAGACTGACTAGGATCAAGAAAACAAATGATACCAAGTGCTGGAGAGGTTGTGGGGAAAGGGGAACACTCATCCACTGCTGGCAGGAATGTAAACTTGTACAGCCACTATGGAAAGCAGTGTGGAGAACCTTGGAAGACTTGGAATGAACTTGCCACCCGACCCAGCCATACCAGTCCTAGGCATGTACCCTCAAGACTCACCTCACTGCAAAGATACATGACCGGCCATGTTTATTTCAGCTCTCTTCACAATAGCAAGGAGCTGAAACCAACCCAAATGCCCCTCAATTGATGAGTGTATAGCGAAAATGTCGTACTTCTACACAGTGGATTTCTATGCAACAGTAAAGAAAGACATCTTGAGCTTTGCAGGAAAATGGCTGGAGCTAGAGAACATCATGCTGAGTGAAGTAACACAGTCCCAGCAAAATAAATGACAAATGGTATCCCCCATCTGTGGATGCTAGTGCCAATTACCTAGTTGTAAGTATTTCTTGTGCAAGGCCCCCTGATCTTTTGTCCAAAGCAGTTGGGACTGATGCATATTGGAAACAACAACAACAATAGCAGCAGAAAGGACTGCATCGAAGAACTGACTGAAACAGTGAACTTCTGCTCAAAACAGTCAACTTCCACATGGAGAATATTGAGAAAGACTGAGAAAGAGATGAAAAGCATGTAAAAAAAAAGAAAAAAAGAAAGAAATTATAAATTAAAATAAACAGAATCAGACACAAAAGGGATAATATTACAACAGACATAAAAATACAGCACATTAAAAGAGAATATTTTAAGTGAATATTTTATTTTATTTTATTATTATTTTTTAATTTTTATTTATTTATTTTTTATGTGTATGAATGTACTATCTGCATGCAGGTTTGTGCACCCATGTCATGCAATGCCTCAGAGGTCAGAAGAGGGTCTTGGATTCCCCTGGAACTGGAGTTCTCCTGGAATTGGAGTTACAGACGGTTCTCAGCCGCCATGTGGGTACTGGGGATTGAACCTGGGTCCTCTGCAAGAGTAGTCGGCACTCTTAACCGCTAGACTATCTCTCCAGCCCCAAGAGTATATTTTAAACACCTATATTTGGCCAGGCATTGTGGCACATAGCTTTAATTCCAGCATTAAGGAGGCAGAGGCAGGCGGATCTCTGTGAGATCATGGCCAGCCTGGTCTTAGAATGTTCCCAGCCAGCTGGTTCTACAGGGAGGCCATAATTCAAAAAGACAAACAAACCAAACCAATACAAAACCTTTTGTCTATTAAATCAGAAAAATGTAAAAGAAATGAATTCATTTCTAAATGTAATGGATTCACCAAATTTAAATCAAGAAGAGATCAACAGTTTAAACATAGCCATAACAAAAAGAAATTGAAAAAAATATAAAGCCTCCCAACTAAACAAAGAAAAATCCAAGACCCAGATGAACTTACAGCAGAATTTTACCAGACCTTCAAATATCTACAACTGATACTACTTAAATTATTCAAAAAGATAGAAACAGAGGGAGAACCCCCAAAGTCCTTTCATGGAGCCTGTATTCCTCCAATACCAAAGCCTTATCAAGACAAAACAAAAGAAGAAAATTGTGGCCTGTTTCTTTAATGAACATACATGAAAAATTTCTCAACAAAATATTTGCAAGCTGTAGAGTGACACACGTCAAAAACATCATCTACCATGTTCAAGCTGGCTGTATTTGAGATGTGCAGGGATAATTCAATAGGCAATATTTTTAAGTCAATAAATGTAAAAAACATCATTTAAATGAACTTAAAGACAAAAATCAAATGATTACCTCAAAAGATCCAGAAAAGGCTTTGACAAAATCCCACACACATTTATAATAAATTTCCTAGAGGAAATTGGATTAGAAGCAACAAACCTCAACATAAACAAGGTATACACAACAAACTCACAGCCAACATCATTCTGTATGGAGAAACCTGGAAGTATTTCCAATAAAATCAGGAACAAGGCAAGGCTGTACACTGTCCTCACTCCTTTTCAATATAGTGCTTGACATCTCCCTAGAGCAGTAAGACAATAAAAAAGTATTAAAGGGGTACTAATTAGAAACTTTTCCCTACTTTCAGATGATATGGTATAGTGCATAAAATAGCCCCAAAATTCTAACATAAAAGTGCTAGAAATGATCAACACTTTCAGCAAATTGGAAGAGTACAAAATCAATTTAGAAAAATCAGAACCCTTTCTGTATACCAATAACAAGCAATCAGAGAAAGAGTTCATGGAAACAATCCCATTCACAATAGCTTCAAAAATACATAAAAGTAAATCTAAATAAAGACATTAAAGTCCTCTACTATAAACATTTCAAATCTTTGAAGAAAGATATTGAAGAAGACAGGAGAAGATGGAAGGATCTTTTGTACTAATGGATTGGTAGAATTAATATTGTGAAAATGACCATTGTACCAAAAGCAATTCGTAGATTCACTGCAATCCCAATCAAAGTCTACATGACATTCTTCACAGAATTCGAAAAAAAAACTTTCTAAAATTCACATGAAAACATAAAAGACTCCAGATAGTCAAAACAATTCTGAACACAAGGTACTATGCTGGGGGATCACTGTACCATATCTCAAACTATCTTACAGAGCCATAGTCATAAAACAACATGGTATTGGCACAAAAGTCACTCGAAATTGATCAAAGACTTTAATGTGATACCAGAAACATGGAAACTGTTAGAAGCAAACCTAGGGAGTAGCCTTCATCTGTTTATTCATCTTTTCAATCTTTTCCACAAGATTTTCCTTGATCCTCTTTCATTCTCTCTCTCTCTCTCTCTCTCTCTCTCTCTCTCTCTCTCTCTCTCTCTCAGGTCTTGCTATATAGTGCAGCTCACCTTGACCTTGAATTTGAATCTATGCAAACACCCCTGCCCTTGCCTCCTGTCAGCTGGGTTAGAAGTACCCCCATTCTAGTTGCTTTCATGTCTTTAACAAATTTATGTTTATCTTAAACTCTGTTTATTAGGTATAATATCTAAATCATTCCTGATTCTCTTTTGTTGGTTATTTTGTCTCTTGACTGTGAGTTGTTTTTCTTAATTTTGTGAGTGTCTTACATGTTTGCCTTATCATTCTGTGTGTCCAGTGGAGACTGATTTACATAGAATTTAGGTTTGAAATGGGACCACTTTCTCATCTGTAAGGCCACTAATTAGAGTGTAGACTTCGTCTCACTAGTAATTGAAGGAATGGGTTTTATTGTTACTCTGGTTACCTTTAGTCTACCACCGGCTTCGGATTCCTGTGCTTCAGATTCCTGTGGTCAGGACAGGGACTTGATTGTGAAGGCTTGATTCTCCGACTGTGACACTCTCAGCTTTATGTCTTCTTTGTAGACTGATCCTTCTTTGGCTCACATTAGGCAGATGGTCACAGGTTGCTGCTACTCATTCCTCAGTGCTAAGTTGTACAGCAGGAAAGTGACCATAGAGATCTATGTCCTATTCCAGCTTAAATTTTCCTACTATCTGAGATGCTTTTTTTAAATGTATGTATATATATATATATATATATATATTTACATATATATTCTTTTTAAAGGTAGTACTTTTTCAGAGGAGAGATTACTTATTGGTTTAATGTTTCAAGTAAGTTTGGAAATTTTATTTTCTTATTTTTGACAATTTTATATATGTATACATTGTATTGTGATCATTTTCACATATCCTTAATACTCTGTCTTATCTCTCTCCCACATCAATTGACCATTTTCTTCTTTGTATCTAGTTACTTTCATGTGTCTCTGGTGTGTGTGTGTGTGTGTGTGTGTGTGTGTGTGTGTGTGTGTGTGTACTGGTCTTGTTCAGGTAACCACAGTTGCTTTGTGTATGATTGCAAGGGTTATGTCAAAACCAGAAGACAGATTTTCATAGAGCCCCTCCCCTGGGTGGACATTTTTAGTGAACCTCCTCTTGTCACTAAAGAGTGGAAATGTTTTGGCTTTCCTTTACTATGGTGATTTTCACTGGTAACAACAGGCTCCATCACCCTTCCTTCAGATACCTAAGGTTTCCAGTCCAGAAAGGAAACACAATGCTTCAGATGAGGTCTCATGTGCCTTCTAGACAGAGTCCACCCTCTGTCAGCTCCAGGCTTTCACCCTAGTAAAAGTGTTCTTGGTCCTTCGCCCTGCCCCTCACCATTTTTGTGATGGCTGTGAAAATCCTGCGGGTGCTTTGCAGTTCCCAGGGATTCTGCGTTCTCATCGTACCTTACTCTAGTCTTCAGCCATTGGTCAAGGGCTCTTCATCTTCATCTTCATCTTCATCTTCTTCATCTTCATCTTCATCTTCATCCTCATCTGCATGGAAGCACTGTGTTCCTCCTGTGCCCCAAGTCTGTGCTGGAAACCCATTTCTCTATGCAGGTGCCTGTCTTTTCTTAAATTTAAGATGTGAGCTTAATTCTCTGTTCAAATCAGGGCCAGTCAAGATTTGGTAGACACATGCTTTGTGAGAACAGTGGTGACACTATCAGGTCGTCTATTTCCCAAGAGCAATGGACTTTCACTTAATTAAAAGAAAATTAAGTTCCTGCAGCTTTCAGTGAAGAGGCAAATCTATGAGTTTTATGGAATAAGAGGACATCGTAACACTGGAGAAAGGAGTAAATTCTGTTCTGAAACTGTGTGGGGGCTGCATGAAGTGAAGGTGAGCCAGTAAGTAAGAAAAAAGCATCAGCACATCTGAAGGGGTAGAGACAGTGGTGAGCTCTAAGATGCCCTGGTGTCCAAGTCGTCAGCTGCCACAAGTAGGGTGAGAAAAGATGAGACATATTTGAAAATTGCACATCGATGCATTAAGATTCATTGACATCCATAAAGGAGAAACTGTCTCAATTGTGAGAAGACTGAAAATGAGGGATTTAGAAGACTCTCAGAAGGTGAGTAGCTATTGTTCTCCCTAGACATCTCAGACCCAATATTAGCATGTATGGGCATGCAGCAGAAAATGAAATCAAACAAAGCAAAATCTACAAACTCAAAAAGAAAAATGAATCAAAACATAGCTCTGGTTGCTGATGGTATGCATGAATGATAAAGCCACTGCTCACAGGAAGAATTTGTAGTTAACTCTGCCATTCTTTCATATGCAAGAGTACACATAAAACTACCTGGCTAAACATAGGGTGGAATGAAAATGTAGAATACTGCACTTACAAATGGTTTTGCTTAAGAATAAATATAACCTGGTATATGGCTCAGAATGAGCCCCTCCCCGAATTCCCACATTCAGCTGTTTACTGAGAATATTGTTCCATAAAAATCTTAATAATGTAATGGTGTCACTACCGCTGGATGTGAAATTCTGTGTGTTTGAACTTTTCCTGACTCTTCCGACACTCAGTGCTGCTCTTCAGTATCTCTGAATGCTTCTTGATCCCACACTCCTGCCCATAGCACCATGTAGCAGGATGAGTTATGAAAGTGTCCTTCCTTCCCCTCTGCATCTCATGAAATCTCTCCTGTCAGGACAGTTAGACATGAATCATCCTTTACCTTAGAGAAAGTTCACCACCACCATAAGTGAGACCAGAATGATACATTCTTTGTACTTGATCTTTAAAATCTGAGTCCAGAGTCATTTAGAGAAACACCTGACACTGTTACTTCACCCAGTCAGAGAGTTCACTTTAGCCCTTGAGCTCATCTAATTTCTATTTGGAATGTTTGGCTTTTGCTTGTGTAAATACTTCTGTATCAGCTGTCTTCAGGACTGTGTCATCATTTCCATTGCTAACCAGTGCGGACAACTATTAGGGTCAGAATCCATGTGGCAGGACATAAGCTCTTCTTGACCCAGGACTCACTAAGCCTGTCCTATAAGGCTCTCTGAACAGTGCCCTTGACAAATTCAGGGTAAGAGAATAAAGTTTGAGCCTCTCCCTCTACTTCCTGACACATATATCTGGACAAATTTAACCCAGAGACAATGAATTCCAGACTGTCTGCTCAATACTGCATACCACATAGGGACAGAGATCAGAACACTTTTAAGTATAGCTTTGTGCTTAATGTCAATCATTTCTCCCATTCATTTTCTTGAAGTTAGTCCCACATATTTTTTTCTTACTAAATAAGTACATTATTTAGGGCACTGACGGACATAATCAGTATTTGCCAGGATGATCCTTGAAACAGTAAGGTGGCTGTACTAGAAAGAATACAAAGCTTATAATTCCAGCTCTCAGGAGGCTGAGCTAGAGAATTGCTGTGAGTTTGGGTACATAGTGAAGTCCAGGCCAGCCTGGGCTACAGAGTGAGGTCCTGTTTCAAAAAAATCAAGTTAAATTAAACTGAATTAAATTCTAAAAAAGAGGGGATGGAGAGATGGTTCAGGGATTAGGAGACTGGCTGCTCTTGGAGATGACCCAGGTTTGAGTGCCAGCATGTACAAGATGGGTAGCAATCATCTGCCACTCTACTTCCAGGCGACTCGATGCCCTCTCCTGACTTCTTCACATGCAGGCAATACACTCACACACATAAAATAAAAATAATAAATAATATTTTTAAAAAATTAAAAAGAAGGCAATATTCTGTTGGCGATTCAGTCAGGAAATAGAGACATTTCTGTTTCTGTTTCAGACCACTCCAAAATTTAGAAGTTTAAAACAAAATCTATTTCTTTGCTTAGACTTTGTAGGTTGGAAATGTAGGCTCAGATCAGATGGTTGTTATGTCTCAGCGTCTTATCTAAGTCACTCTTGTGGTTGCTATCATCCTGTGCTGGGTTGAGTATGAAAGAGTGCCCCATGCTTATATTTGGTGGCAGTTGCCTGGCCCTCCCACAATACCTGATATCCTATTTGTTGAGAAACCTGTCTTATATGTTCACATGGTATCTCAGTGCAGCAAGAGGCAAGAGTGGGAAAAGCAGAAGCAATTGGACTCCATGTGGTTGAGGCTTAGGAATCCCATTATTTCAGGTCACTTGCTTTATATTTGATGAAACAAGTATGTAACTGACTAAATTCAAAGCAAATAGAAACCTCTGCTCTTGGAGAAGAGAGAGACAAGGTGACACTTTAAATAGACTTGCCCTGCACTATGGTTGAAATTGTGACCATCATAAATAAACCATAATAAGAATATGAAAGCCTAATATAAATGTTTATATTTATATGTAATGAATGAGAGGCTGTGATGATGGATAAATGGTTGTGATAATATTGGTATAGAGACAATGATGGTGATTGTTAACACATGAATTATTATTTATTTATTACTTTTATTTTACGTGTATGAGTGTATTGCCCTCATATATGTAAGTCCACAAATGTTGTGCAATGCCTACAGAGTACAGAAGGTGTCAGGTCCCCTGGAGTTATGGATGATTCCCAGCAATTTGGGTGCTAGGAATTGAACCTGCGTCCTCTACAAGAGTAGCCATTGCTTTGAACTGCTCAACCATCACTCCAGCTCTCTACTATCACTTTTTAATTTTTTTATTTATTATATTTTAAGGGATTCACAATATAAGAGCACAGTTGTTTTCAAATCACATTGAGGTTGCTCAGTTTGCTATACAATTAGGTATTTGGTGCTAGCATCCACAGATGAGGGATACCATTCCTCCTTTGTTTGTCTGGGACTGTGTTACTTCACTCAGCATGATATCTTCTAGCTCCAGCCATTTACCTGCAAAGCTCATGATGTCATATTTCTTTACTACTGCATAGAACTCCATTGTGTAGATGTACCACATTTTCTCTATACACTTGCCAGTTGAGGGTCATTTGGGTTGATTCCAGCTCCTTGCTATTGTGAAGAGAGCTGAAATAAACATGGCCATGCATGTATCTCTGCGGTAAGATGAGTCTTGTGGGTACATGCCCAGGAGTGGTATGGCTGGGTCAGGTGGCAAGTTCATTCCAAGTCTTCCAAGGGTTCTCCTCGCTGCTTTCCATAGTGTCTGTACCAGTTTACATTCCCAACAGCAGTGTATGAGTGTTCCTCTTTCCCCACAACCTCTCTAGCACTTGGTATCATTTGTTTTTTTGATCCTAACCAGTCTTATTGGAGTAAGATGATATCTTAGAGTGGTTTTAATTTGCATTTCCTTAATGATTAGTGATGTTGAACACTTCTTAAGATGTTTCTCAGCCATCTTTAATTCCTCTCTTGTGAAGTCTCTGTTCAGCTCTTTGTTCCATCTATTGAGTGGGTCATTTGTTTTCTTTCTTCTTTGTTTTTTGAGTGGTTTATATATTCTGGAAATCAATGCTTTGTCAGATGTTTCTGAGGTGAAGGTTTCCTTACACTCTGTGGGATTTCTCTTCACTTCCTTAATTGTTTCTTTTGATATACAGAAGCTTTTGAGTTTAATGAGGTCCCATTTGTCAATTGTCGACCTTAATTCTTGCACAGCTGCAGTCTGATTTAGGAAGTCTTTTCCTATGCCTATGTCTTGTAGTCTGCTGCCAACTTTTTCTTCTATCACCTTCAGAGTTTGGGGTTTCACGTTGA
This sequence comes from Rhizomys pruinosus, assembly GCA_009823505.1. Taxonomy (NCBI): domain Eukaryota; kingdom Metazoa; phylum Chordata; class Mammalia; order Rodentia; family Spalacidae; genus Rhizomys; species Rhizomys pruinosus. The sequence continues at coordinate 768,758 of VZQC01003889.1, forward strand.
GGTCTTTGATCCATCTGGAGTTGACTTTTGTACAGGATGAGAGGTAGGGGTTTAATTTCATTCTTCTACAAGTGGTGATCCTGTTTCACCAACACCACTTGCTGAAGATGCTGTCTTTTTTCCATTGTGTCTTCTTGGCCCCCTTGTCAAATATGAGATGGCTAAAATTGTATGTGCTCAAGTTTGGATCTTCAGTTTTGTTTCATTGGTCAACAGGTCTGTTTTTGTGCCAGTACCAAGCTGTTTTTATGACTATAGCTCTGTAGTATAGTTTGAAATCTGATATAGAGATTCCCCCCCGTGTTGCTCTTTTCATTTTTTTTAACAGTCAAAAACATCCTCATAAGACATAGGAAGGCTTGTTCCATCTCAGATCCTGTTACCCACTGTTGCACTGCTATGAATGTTGCAAAATGTTCAGTTTGCCTCAGCATTCGGCAGTCCGGCTGAAGGACCTAAAAGGTCAAGAGGCCAACCCGGATAAGCTCTGGGTTGTAAAACAGTCCCAATAATTTCAGTTTCAAGATTTAAATGCATTCATGTGCCAGGTACCAGATTAATCTGTTCAATAATATTTTATTAGAGTATCTCTTTATGAATATTGAGAACAAATTAGTGTTTTGATGAACATTTTTCAGAACATGATCTATAAGCAGATCCTCACAGAATATCTATTTTGTTTTGGGAGGCAGAAGAACCTTGCACATTCCTCACTAATGGTATACTTACACAACACAACAGCTTATATGAGGGTGATTATCTATGAAGTGCCATTTTTAACAGACTGGAACTTTCAGTTGTTTTGATGGTGAAAAATGTAAATGTAGTAGGTGGCATAAATGTGTGAGTTGCCTTGTTGTTGCAACTATAATTAGAATTGTTCAGTGAAAAAATAACAAACATAGCTTTGCCAGAGTTATGGGAACTTAAAACCTGCCAAGGGCTGGAGAAGTACACAACATGCTGACGGAGAGAGGGCCTAAAACTACTAAAATCCAGCAGGCTTGAAGCTCCAGGTAGACAATAAATGGTATGCATTTGGGATTGTTTTTTATTTGTCACTTAGCGAGGATAACTTCTTAGGTGCCATATGGGAGCCATTGATTTTATGTATCACAAAAGATGGTTACTGATGAGAAAATAGTTGTGTTCTTGTTTGCCTTCAACCACAGTGACAAAACATTCTGACCAAAACCAACTTGAGGAAGAAAGGGTTTATTCATCTTACATCTTCTTGGTTACAGTTCATCACTGAGGGAGCTCAACATAGGAACTCAGAGCAGGAACATGATAGAGGCAGGAGCTGAAGCACAGGCCATGGAAGAATGCTGCTTATTGGCTTGCTCCTCTAGCCCATGCTCAGCCTGCTTTCTTATACAATAGAGAACAACCTGCCCAGGGGTGTCACTACCCACAATGGACCCATCCCTCCCACATCACTCAACAATCAAGAAAATGTTCCACAGACATGGCCACAGGCCAATCCAACGGAGGCAGTTCCCCCAATTAAGGGTTCCTCAAGCCAGGTGCATCAAGTTGACACTATAACTATCCAGCACAAGTTGCTTTTAAGAATAGTATTTGGGGCTAACAGGGTGAACCAGTGGGTGTTTACCTTAGTTTGTCATCAACACAAGATGACCTGAGTGTGATCCTCTTGACCTGGTATAAGAGTAATAATTCCCCCAAGTTGTCCTCTGACTTTCCACTGTGTGCCAATACACATGAGGACTCCTGCAGGCATGTGAATGCATACACACATAAACACAAATAAATATTTTTTAAAAAATATTAAAAATAAAGATATTTTTCAGTAGAAACATGTGAGAAGGAAGGATTAGTCTTGCTTTCTATCAGCTGGATTTTTGGTCTATAGTGATAATAGTGCATATCCTACAACAGGAGTTTTCAGAATGGAATAATATTCAGAGTGAAGCAAGTTTCATCTGTCACCTGAATCCACTGGGAGAATTTTTCTTTTCTGTGTTTGTAGAGGTAAAACAGGACTGATACCTCCAAACTGCAGTAGTTTTCTCTTGGGTATTGACATGCTGTTACATGTAGGCTCTTTTTAGAGCCTCTATTTTGTTAGCATGGAATGGTTACTGAATTAGTTTCGAGTTACTATGTCTGATTGATCTTTCATTGATGCATCTGTTACCTTCATCTCAGACTGAAGTTTTATGAACTCACTTAGAAGTGAAAGCACTTTGTGTGACCTACAGCTAGCTGGCTAATGAACAATGGAGTGCTGGGAGAAAAGTTGGAATTACCAGTCCTCCATGAATCCCCTCATCTCCAATTCTATTACTGCAATCACCAATAAGCAGTAAGCCTATTTCAGTTAAGCTGACTGATTAAACGTGTCATTCTAAAACCAGAAGCCACTATCACCTCACTGCCCTAGAATAAAGGATCGCATTCAACATTATGCCTATTACCTAACTTTATCTTCTAGTGTTTTATTTCATAGAAAAGATACTAAAAGCCATAGAGATTATATTGGTTACCTTTGATTTGACACTTAAAAAGTTGATGAGAATGGCTGAAATTTAATATTTGGTTAAAGGTTACATACCCATCTAGTAGTAGGAGATCTGGGACGAATTCTACTCGGAAAGTGAACTTGTTACTTTTCTCTTGCTGTGATAAAATGACCAAAAGTGACCTGTGGAAGAAAGAGTTAATTTGGGATTGTTGGTCAGAAGGAGAGTTCATAAAAGCAGGGAAGAATCAATCGTTGCAGGTAGCCAGAGCAGGAAACTGAGAGATCCCATCTTCAATTGCAAAGATGAAGCAGAGACAGAGAAAGAACTGGAAATGGGGTAGGTTATAAGTCTCCAGAACCAGCTCTCGGTGACGCACTTCCTGCAGCAAGCTTCAGCCTCCCAGATATTCCACAACTGCCCCAATAGTGCCACCAACAAGGAAGCAAGTGTTGAAACACATGGGTCTGCAGGGGGCGTTTCTAATTGAAACTCAGCAAGGGACTCTTCCTGTCCTCTATGACATTATTTTGAAGCATACCTCTTCATTTCATTACGGCACTCACTCCCTTCCCTCCATCACCTCCCATAACTCTCTGGACGCTTTTCCCTCCAAATTTCATACACCCTATTTTATATCCGTTGAGCCCACTTAGTGCTAGCAGGATGTGTGTGGAGGTAGAGCCATCCATTGGAATTCCGGCAGTCTATTAGGAGCTGCATCCAAAGAAAACTAGCTTGGGATTTACTGTTGCCATTTTCACTTTCCGTAGTTTGAACCTTTAACATTATCCTGAGACATTGCCCATGCTAAGTCTAGTTAAAGGTGAAGATAGCGAAAAACTTGCCAAGATCACACCTTTCAAGTGCAAGCAGACCACTGCAGGGCACATACTTGCAACCACCCCCCTTACAGGCCTCTCAAACTTCCTGCATAGTTTCCATGTAGCCAGAAGTCCTCTGTTGGGAAAGTTCTTCATCACATTAGTTTTTCAATTGAACTTATCACTGTAATTATTTAGTTTCGTTTCCAATTGGTCTTTGAAAGTCCAAACTTAAAAAACAAGTGTCCAGAAATTGTGACACTGACTGTGAAAAATCTAAAGCAGAAGCAACAGTCTAGTGTCAATCTTCCATTTCTCAAGTAGTACTAGCTGGGTCTATCTGTAGTGAGACACTTTTCTTGCTTCCTTAAAAAGTGTTTATAAGACCTCTGTGAGTTTGAGGCAAGGCTGGTCTACACAGCAAGTTCTGGTCAGCTGGGAATAGAGGGAGAGCCTGACACAAAAAGACCAAAAAAGTGCTTATTTGCATATTGTTTCCTTCAAGGCATTCTATGTTCCATAAAATGAAAGCTGAAAATATAGGGAGCCAATGTACATTTATGATCTATCAGTTAATTCATTTGTTGTTAAATGTTTATTCAGTATTTACTATATGCCAAATAGCCTTATAGGATGTGGAGTGACAGTGGAAGAAAGAGACAATTAAAAAATCAGACTTCATGCTTTTATGAAGTTACATTTTAAGATAGAACATGATGGCAGGAGGTGATAAATGCTATGATTAAAGAGTGTGTCAATATCTGGAAAAGGCATTTGGGGTGGGGAAATGCAAATACAAAGACTTGATTGTGTGGGCTGGGCATTTTTGAGCGACAGCAAGAGAATGATGAGCTTGAAGCTTACTGAGTTGGTCAGAACAGTCAGGAATGACAAAGATAAGGAGTTGTCACTAGTGCAGTGGGGAGTTCTCTGCATACTTCCATAGGAGGGAGGCCGACGTGGTTAGGTCATGGTCTTTCTGCACCCTAGAAAATACACTGAAGGGAGGTGAAGAGTGAAGCAGATAATAGTGATGGTTCAGGTAAAAAATTGCATAGTTGCTCAAGTGACTCAGTAGATACAATGACTGAGAATATGGGAACAAAACCACTTTTTTGAAGGAGTGAATGTTAGAAAAAGTTAAACATGATTCCAAAGTTTGCCAAGTAAAATGGAGGACCTTGGGGAAGAATTGGTTGGAGGGGAGAGGAAAGGTTTTCTTTGGAACATCTTGAGATTCAGATGCATATTTTATATCCAAGGGGGACAGCAACTAAGAATTCAACTAAGAAGTCACGGTAACTAAGGCCAGAGGAAGAGAAAATTTGAATACTTCATCAAGAGACTAGATGAGGGCAACTGGATGAAAACTGGTAGAGTAGTGTTGGGGAGAGTTGAGCATTGTGCAGGAGTGTTGTGGACAGTTGGGCATGGTGAACTCTTGTTGGGGACAGTTGGGCATGGTGCATTAGTATTGTGGGAAGTTGGTCATGGTTCAGTAGTGTTGTGGACATTTGTGCATGGTGCAGTGGTTTTGTGGACAGTTGGGCATGGTAAAGTACTGTTGAGGACAGTTGGGCATAGTGCAGTACTGTTATGGACAGTTGGGCATGGTGCAGTACTGTTACGGACAGTTAGGCATGGTGTACTAGTGCTGTGGACAGTTGGTATGGTGCAGTGGTGTTGTGGACAGTTGGGCATGGTGCAGTAGTTTTGGGTAGAGTTGAGCACGGTGCAGTATTGTTGTGGACAGTTGGGCATAGTGCAGTGGTGTTTGGACATGGTGTAGTAGTTTTGTCGACAGTTGGGCATGGTGGAGTAGTGTTGTGGACAGTTGGACATGGTGCAGTAGTGCTGTGGACAGTTGGACATGGTGAGGTCATGCTGGGGACAGTTGGGCACTGTGCAGGAGTGTTGAGGACATTTGAGCATGGTGCAGTGGTGTCAGGGACAGTTGAGCATGGTGCAGTAATGTTGATAGTTGGGCATGGTACAGTAGTGTTGTGGACAGTTGAGCATGGTGCAGTATTGTGGACAGTTGGACATGATGTAGTGCAGTGATGTTATGGACAGTTGGACATGATGTAGTAGTGTTATAGACAGTTGGGCATGGTGCAGTAGTGTTGTGGACAGTTGGACATGGTGCAGTGGTCTTGTGGACAGTTGGGCATGGTAAAGTAGTATTGTGGACAGTTGGGCATGGTGAAGTAGATTTGGGTAGAGTTGAGCATGGTGCAGTATTGTTATGTATAGTTGGACATAGTGCAGTGGTGGTATGGACAGTTGGACATGGTGTAGTAGTGGTGTGGACAGTTGGGCATGGTACAGTAATGTTGTTGACAGTTGGACATGGTGCAGTAGTGCTGTGGACAGTTGGACATGGTGATGTCATGTTGGGGACATTTGGGCATGGTGCAGTGGTGTCAGGGACAGTTGAGCATGGTGCAGTAATGTTGTGGATAGTTGGGCATGGTACAGTAGTGTTGTGAACAGTTGGGCATAGTGTAGTAGTGTTGTAGACATTTGGGCATGGTGCAATAGTGTTGTGGGTAGTTGGACATGGTCCAGTAGTTTTGTGGACAGTTGGGCATGATGCAGTAGTGTTGTGGACAGTTGGACATGATGTAGTAGTTTGTGGATGGTTGGATATATTGTAGTGGTGTTGCGGACAGCTGGGCATGATGCAGTAGTGCTGTGGAAAGTTAGACATGTTGCAGTGGTGTTATGGGAAGTTGGGTATGGTGCAATAACTGTTGTGGACAGTTAGGCATGGTGCAGTAGTGTCGTGGACATTTGGGCATGGTGCAGTAGTGTTGTGGACATTTGGACATGTTACAATAGTATTGTGGACATTTGGACATGTTACAGTAGTGTTGTGGACATTTGGACATGTTGTAGTAGTATTGTGGACATTTGGGCATGGTGCAGTAGTATTGTGGACGTTTGGGCATGGTGCAATAGTGTCGTGGACATTTGAGCATGGTGCAGTAGTGTTGTGGACAGTTGGGCATGGTGAACTATTGTTGGGGACAGTTGGGCATGGTGCAGTAGTGTTGGGGACAGTTGGGCATGGTGCAGTAGTGTTAAACAGTGGGCATGTTGATGAAACCCTATGTGTACCAGAATTTTGTCCTCCAGGAATAAACTGTATGTTAATTCCAAAATATGTTTAGGAATTCACATTTTTTCCCTTTAATTTTATTCTACTCTAAAATATGATTACATACCTTCCACCCATATATAGTAATTACAATGTCTGAAAATAAGTGGTAAGTTAATTCTAGGGCCCATTAAGAGATTCACACTGTAACAGCACAGTTGCTTTCAGATAAAAAGAAATATAACAATAACGTTGCTCATCTAGCACACCCACAAATGAGGGAAACAATTCCCCATTTGTTTTTTGGGGACTATGTTACTTCACTTCGCATAATGGCTTCATGTTCCATCCATTTACCTGCAAATTTCATGATATCATCTTTCTTTACCGCTTCATAGAACAACATTGTGTAGATGTACCACATTTTTGTTATCCAATCCTCAGTTGAGGGGCATTTGTGTTAGTTCCAACTCTTCGCTATTGTGAAGAGGGCTGCAATAAACATAGATGTGCATGTATCTTTGAGGTAGGATGAATCTTATGGGTATATACTAAGGAGTGATGGCAGGCTCATTTTGACTCTTATTTTTTATTTTTTAAATAATTTTATTGATGATTTGTGTATTTCATACATTAACTTTCAGTCCAATTTAGACACATTCCCCTCTCCCTGCCCCCCACCCCACTCCAGTTCATGCCTTCTGCATACAAGTCTTGCATCTTTCTCTCAGTCTTTCCAAAGTTTTTCACTGCAGAGGCCTGTTGTTTGGGGCCAAATTTAACTGTATCAGTCAATTCTGTGACTCAGTCTTTATGTCGCTGTTCCCTCCCCTTTGTACTGCTCCAACTTATGCCTATATAACCATCACGTATGGGCTGTTTTCCATAGTGGTTGTATGAGTTTATATTCCCACCACCAGTGGATGAGTGTTCCCCTTTCCCCACAACCTCTCCAGCATTTGGTGTCTTTTGTTTTCCTGATCTTAGCCAGGCTTATCAGAGTGAGATGATATCTGAGAGTGGTTTTAATTTGCATTTCCTTAATTATTAATGATGTTGAACACTTTTTAAAATGTTTCTCAGCCATCTTTACTTCCTCACTGGTGAAGTCTCTGTTCGGGACTTAACTCCATCTTTTGAGTGAGTCATTTGTTTTCTTCTTTGTTTTTTTGAGTAGTTTATATATTCTGGATATTAATGCTTTGTCTGATGGACCACTGCTGAGGGGTTCCTTCAACTTTGTGGGTTTTCTCTTCACTTCCTTGATTGTTTCTTTTGCTTTACAGAAGATTTGAGTTTGATGAGGTCCCACTTGTCACCTGTTGACCTTATTTTCTGCCTGGCTGCTGTTTGATTTAAAAAGTCTTTTCCTACACCTATGTATTGCAGGTTGGTACCAACATTTTCTTCTATCAATTTCAGAGTTTTGGGTTTCAGATTGAGGTCTTTGATCCAGTTGGAGTTGATTTTTGTATAGGGTGAGAGGTAGGGGTTTAATTTTTTCTTCTACAAATGGTGATCCAGTTTTGCAAGAAACATTTGCTGAAGATGCTATCTTTCCTCCATTGAGCTTTTTTGGACCCTTTGTCAAATATGAGGTGGCTGAAATTGTGTGAGCTCAAGGTTGGATCTTCAATTTTGTTCCATTGGTCTATGGGTCTATTTTTGTGCCAGTAACAGGCTTACATTGTGAATATAGCCTTGTAATATAGCTTGAAGTCTGGTAGGGTAATCACCCCTGTATTGCATTTTTCACTCAGGGTTGCTTTGGCTATTCAGGGTCTTTTTTTTCCATATGAATTTAAGGATTTTTTTCAAGTGTGTGAAGAAACTCATGGGGATTTTAATTGGGATTGCATTGAATCTGTATATAAATTTGGGTGGAATGGACATTTTTACTATATTAAATTTTCCTATCCATGAGCATGGGAGGTTTTTCCATCTTTTGATGTCATCTTCAATCTCCTTCTTCAGGGGTTTAAAATTTCTGTTGTAGAGATCTGGTGTCTTTGGTTAGGTTGTTCCCAGGTATTTTTTGAGGCTATTGTGAGTGGGAAAGCCTCCTTATATTCCTTCTCCAGATGCTTGTTTTTGGTGCAAAGAAAGGCTACTGATTTTTTAGGTTAATTTTGTATACGGCCACTTTACTGAAATTTTTAATAGTTTCTAGGAGTTTTCTGGTGGAGTTTTTTTAAACATGGCTTAGATAAACTATTATATCATCTGCAAAAAGGGATAGTTTGACTTCCTCTTTTCCAATTAGTACTCCTTTAATTTCCCTTTCTTGCCTTATTGCCCTAGCAAGTGTGGAGTTATGAATTCTCAGGCTGGATGAATGTCAAAGGCTTGAAAGAAGCCTCTCAAAAAGTTGCTGGAGGGCTGACTTGGTCTGATTGTGTTTCAATGCTTGGGCTTGGTAGAAGCTTGCAGAGTTTAGCTAAGACTCTGTCCTTGATTATTTATACTTAGAATGTAAACGCAGGAATTTTTAGCCATGTTATTGGTGAAACCCAATGTCACTATGCTCCCTGTTTACTTTTATGGCTAGGCCTGCTGAACCTTGGATTCTGTTTCACCCCTGAAGCCTTCCTTGCATCTAGCATGTATATACTGTGTAGCTCTCTGTAATTGTCCTTGGAAAACCTCTGCAACCTGTGAGAGATATAAAAGCTTAAAATTCAGAAATAAAACTTTGTCAGCCTTCCTTCGAGTTGATTGTCTGTGTCCTACATCAGAGTGGTGGTCCAGGTCTCAGAACCTAGAGTTCCACACAGCAAGTGTTACAAGCACTATATCGAAGAGGAGTGGTGATGGGGGCAGCCTTGCTAGGATCCCACCTTTAAGGGGAATTTTATTAGTCACTTTTCTGTTGCCATGATAAAAAACCATGACCAAGGAACTTATAAAAGGAAGAGCTTATTTGAGCTTGTGATTGACGGTTCCAGGGGGAATTAGAGTCCATTGTGGCAGGAGGCATGGCGGCTGGAGCTGGAGCAGCAAGCCAGGGTCACAAGTCGCAATGAGCACAGGAAGCAGAGAGAGCGACTGGAGACAGCAAGGCTTGTTAAACTCACTAAGCCTGCCCCCAATAATATACTTTCTCTAGCATAAGACCTCCAAGAACAGTGCCACCAACTGGAGACAAATGCCTGAATACTTAAAGCCAATGGGGGACACTCATTCAAACCACCACAGGAATGCTTCTAATTTTTCCCCATTTAGGATGATGTTGGGTGTGGGTTTGTTGTATATGGCTTTAATTATATTGAGGAAAGCTCCCTTCAGTTCAATTTCCTCTAGAACTTTAAACATTAAGGGATGCTGAATCTTATCAAAGGCTTCTTCTGCATCAATTGAGAAGATCCTGTGATTTTTGTCTTTCAGTCCATTTATTTGTTTTATGATGTTTGTTGATTTATGTATGTTGAAACATCCCTGGATCTCTGGTATGAAAATTATGATCTTTTTTATGTGATTCTGTATGCAATTTGCAAGTATTTTGTTGAGAATTTTCGCATCTATGTTCATTAATGAGATGAGTCTATAGTTTCTTTTTTCTTTGTGTCTTTGCCTGGTTTTGATATTAGAGCGATGCTGGACTAATGGCAGGAATTTGGGAGATTTCCCTCTGGTTGTATTCCTCTGAATAGTTTGAGTAGTAATGGTTGTAAGACCTTTTTAAATGTTTTATAGAATTCTGGTGTGAAACCATCTGGGCCTGGGCTTTTTTTAGTTGGGAGGTTTTTTATTACATCTTCAATTTCCTCAAATGTATGTGTCTGTTTAAACTGTCAATCTCTTCTTGGTTAAACTTTGTTGATTCCCAGGATTTCAGATATTCTCTTAGGTTTTAAGACTTAGTAGAGTATAGGTTTTTGAAGTTTTCTTGTATGATTATCTGGATCTTTTCTTTATCTGTTGTGTTTCCCTTTTCATTATGAATACTATTGATTTGGAATTACTCTTTCTTTCTTTTTGTTAAGTAGGCTAGAGGTCTATCTTCTTTTTCTTTTCAAAGAACCAGATGTTAGATTCATTGATTTTTTGTATTGTTTTCTTTATTTCTATTTCATTGATTTTTGTTATTTATTCCTGTCTGTTGGGTTTAGGGTTCATTTGTTGTTATCTCTCAGGTGTTTTTAGCTTCAGTGTTAGATTGTTTATTTGTTCTCTTTCTTTTTTTTTTTAATGTGGGCTCTTAGGGCTATAAATTTTCCTCTTAGGACTGCTTTTAAATTATCCCACAGGTTTTGTTAGGTTGTATGGTCTTTTTCATTTGGTTCCATGGATACTTTTATTTTATTCTTTATTTCTTCCCTGACACATTCATTCATTTTTCAGGTTTGTCTTATTTTGTCTCTATGTATTCTTGTAGCTAGTTGGGCTTATTCTGGTGTTAATATTAAGCTTTATTGCACTGTGGTCTGATAGAATGCATGAAATAACTTCAATCATTTTGTATTTGTTTAGATTTCTTTTGTTTCCCAGTATGTGGTCAATTTTGCAGAATGTTTCGTGGGGCACAGGTGTTTGGGTGGAATATTCTGTAGAAGTCTGTGAGATCCATTTGTTGTATTATATTGTTCAGTACCAATGTCTCTCTGTTTCTTTTTTTGTCCAGTTGATCTATCCAAGGAGCTCAGTGAGGTATTGAATTCCCCCACTATTAGTGTGCTAGTGTTAATCTGTGTCTTGAGGTCCTGCAGAATTGTGTTTATGATGCTCGGTGCATCAGAGTTTAGTGCATAAACTTTTAGGATTGTGAAGTCTTCCTGGTTATTGTTCCTTTGATGTAATGGCCCTCTTTGTCTATTCTGATTGACTTTACTCTGAGGTCTATTTTGTCTGATATTAGAATAGCAACTCCTTCTTGCTTTTTGGTTCCATTTGCTTGGAATATTTTTTCCATCCTTTCATTTAAATTGGTGTCTGTCCTTGAGGGTGAAATGGGTTTCTTGTTGACAGTAGATAGATGTATTCTGTTTCCTAATCCATTCTCCCAGTACATATCTTTTGATTGGGGGAATTTAGACCATTAATATTTAAGGTTTTGTTGAGAGACATGTGTTGCTTCCTTTTAACTTATTTTTTGTTTGAATTCTTGGTCTAGGTTTGTACTTATGCCATGTTCTAGCTTGTCTTCCATTGGTGTGACAAAACACTCTGACCGACCCCAACTTGGGGAGGAAAGGGTTTATTGAGCTTACATATCCTAGGTCACAGTTCATCACTTAGGGAGCCCAAGGCAGGAACTCAGGGCAGGAACCTGGAGGCAGGAGCTAAAGCACAGGCCATGGAGGAGTGCTGCTTACTGGCTTGCTCCCCTGGCCCATGCCCAACCTGCCCGCTTATACGGCACACAACAACCTGCCCAGGGTGGCACTACCCATAGTGGGCTGGGCCCTCCCACATTGCTCAACAATCAAGACAATACTTTACAGATGTGGCCACAGGCCAGTCCAATGGAGCCAATTCCCCAATTGAGGCTCCCTTAACCCAGTTGTGTCAAGTTAACACTAAAGCTATCCAGCACATGCTGTTATGATTTTATTAGTTTCTCTCTGAATTGCTTGGGCATAGTTGGTCTTTTCCTCTGTTCTTTGAATTGATTTGAGTATTTTCTGAAGTGTTGGTTTTTTGACATGTATTCTTTCATTTTGTTTATGTCATGAAATATTTTTCTTTCTCTTTCAACTATAGTTGACATTTTTATTGGCTATAGTAATCTGGGTTGGCATCTAAAGTCACTTAGCACTGGGAATACTTTGGTCCATGTTTTTCTTGCTTTCATAGTTTGTACTGACAAGTCAGCTGTAATTCTGATGGGTTTCCCCTATATGTAATTTGTTGTTTTTCTCTTGTGGCTTTCAATATTTTGTCTTTGTTTTGAGCATCTAGCATTTCACCTAAAAATGAACCTACCATTTGACCCAGTTGTACCAATCCTGGGTATATACCCAAAGGATTCATCCTATTGCAGAGATACGTGCACAACCTGTTTACTGCTGCTCTCTTCACAATGGTGAAGAGCCGGAAGCAATCCAAATTTCCCTCAACTGATGAGCAGATGATGAAAATGTGGTACATTTACACAATGGAGTTCTATGCAATGGTAAAGAAAGATGACATCACTAAATATGCTATTATGCTAAGTGAAGTAACAGTCTCAGAAAAACAAATGATGTATGATATACCTAATTTGTGGATCTTAGCACTAAATCCCAAAATGTAAGAGAAAGTGATAATTTTGCATAATAATAATAGCACATTGACTGATATTACTATAGATAAAGCTCTAGGTTTATGTCTCTACTTTCCTCAGTTCTAAGATTTAGGAGAAACAAAAAACCTCTTTTTAAAAAGTACCTCCTTTTAATTATTTTTGAGAGTGTCATACATGCAATAATGTGTTTTGATCAAATTTACCCCCATTCCTTCTTCTCCATTTTCTCTCCTATTCACCCCATCACTTTTCCTTCCCAGCATCATGTGTTGTTGCTTTTTAAGTAATAAACCCTGATGTGTCCACTTCATACTCCTGTATGTGCATGCATCCATCTACCGGAGCATGGGTGGCCACTCTGGGACTGCATCCCTGAAGAAAACCTACTCTCTCTTTCTCCTAGAAGCAACCAATTGCCAACATCTTCTCAGTGGTTAGATTTCATGCACTTCTCCTCCATCCATGCTGGAATTTTGGCTGAATTGATCTTGTTTATTTCTTGTGCACAACTATTGAGAGTTCATGTGTACAGCGGCAGTGGCACTGTCATATGCAGCAAACGATGTTTCACTGCAGACACCCACTACTTCTGGCTCTGTGAATCTTTCTGTGCCCTCTTCTGTGATAGCCTCTAAGACTCTGGGGGAGAGGATGTGATATAGCTCTCCTATTAGAGCTCATCCTTCACTCCACAGGCTCTGCTCTGAACAGTGACTAGTTGTAGGTCTTTGTATTAATCATTGCAAAGAGAAGCTTTTCTGATGAGGGTTAAGAGATGAAAGTACTCTGTGTATGAAGATAAGAACTTAGGGACAAGTTTAATACCATGTCTTTTTAGCAGAATATTAGTATAGGATAAGCTTAGGTTTTTATCAACAGTGTATTTATCTATCTATGTAGCATTATCCCACATGATGTACAAAGAATATGGGCCAAACTTAACCTTGCCTTTTTATGCCAGAAAGGCCCTTTATATTGAGGGCCAAAAGACTAGATTTTCACATCTCAGAAGATAGTAACCAAAACGTTAAAGAGACTGAAGTAAACTAGAGTGTCATAATTATTTACATGAAGAATGTTAATCACACAAAGAGGATCCATTCCTTCAGTAGATTTTTAATTTTTTAAATTTATTATTTTTATTTTATGTGTATGAGTGTGTTGTCTGTATGTATGTAAGTGGACAGGACATAGTGCTCATGGAGGTCAGAAGAGGGTGATGGATCCCCTGGAACTGGAGTTAAGGACTGTTGTTAGCCACTGGTGCTGGGATTTGAACCTGGGTCCTCAGCAAGAACAGTCAGTGTTCTTAACTGCTAAGCCATCTCCCCAGTCCCAGTGGTTATTCTTAAATTTCTTATATTTGTTGCAAACCATATCATAATCAGGAGGTTTCTTTAGTGAGTACATATTCACAACCTGAATCTTTTTGCTTTTTGCAATGCTTAGGATTATATCTAGAGCCTTAATCCCATAAACCAAGTACTCTAGTACTGAGGTACAGCTCAAGAACTGGATCTTTAAAAATATCATTAGCCATCCTACATAAAGAAACATCTTATTGGTTTTTAATATTGTTTACTGATGTAGTATATCTCTGAGAAGCTCACAAAACTCTTTTATCTCTTAAAAATACTTTTATTTACAGGGAGACCATCAGACACAATTCTGCAAGTCTGATAATTATAATTGAGCTGGAGAAATGGCCTAGCAGTTAAGAGAACCAACTGCTCTTGCCGAGGACATGGGTTCTATCCCCAGCACCCGCATGGCGGCTGAGAACCGTCTTTGACTCCAGTTCCAGGGGAACCTGACACCAGTCTTCTGACCTACATGGCATTGCACGACAGTGGTGCACAAACCTGCATGCAGACAGTGCATTCATACACATAAAAAATAAATAAAAGAAAAATTAAAAAAAATATTATTTATAATTACAGTATCTAGAGTTGAGTATGCAGATAGTTTCCTCTGCTGGAGCCATGGGCTTCATAAATATATTTTATTCCCTATCCATATTTTGATAAAAGAATAATAGAAACCTCTATTCAAGGCTCATTAAATGTTCCCTTGTTGTGCTGGCTGCCCAGGATACTCATGCTGGTATCTCTGGGTGATCTTACAGTCCAGTGGTTAAAGGGAGATCCTGGGTTTAGCCATGTGTCTGAAAAACTCTAATCCAGGACTATGATTCACATTTACTGTGATTGGTTGTTACATATGTCTACTAGATGCTAAATAGGTGAAATATTATCCCTTTCTCCACCCCTGTAGTCTTGATTAAAACTAGGACTATAACTCACAAATCCCTTGAGAAATATTTCTTGGTCACTTCTGACAAAGTTTTGTACCTTCAGGGTGTTTTCTTAATGTGTTACCAAACAATTTATAGTACTTTATTAGCTGTTTATTTGAATTTAATACATGGATTAATTCAGTAAATTAATAATTTTAAATGAAATTAGATACAACCTAACTTTTGCCTTGAGGTTCTCATGGATCACTTGATTTAAAAGATCTCTTTGGGGGCTGGAGAGATAGCCTAGCAGTTAAGAGCGCCGACCGCTCTTACAGAGGACCTGGGTTCGATCCCCAGCACCCACATGGTGGCCAAGAACCGTCTGAAACTCCAATTCCAGGAGAACTCCAGTGCCAGGGGAATCCGACACCCTCTTCTGACCTCGGCATTGCACGACATGGGTGCACAAACCTGCATGCAGACAGTACATTCATGCACATAAAGAAAGTAAAAAAAAAAAATCTCTTTGGCAATTAATGAATATATTAGTGTTCATAGAAGTTTAATTTTTTAATTTGAAGGGGTGGGGGAAAGTCTTCCATTATGGGTCAACTACATAGGTCATCTGTCTGACTATTGTCTGATTTTACTACTTTATAGGATTTTTAGAACTAATTCTCTATTGCATTCCAAAATATTAATGGTGGAATTAAGGAATATGTAATTTTCCAAGTTAAAATATTTGAGTTTATCAAGAAGCCTATGAAAGAAACGATGTCTTCTCCATAAAATTGAGTTTTCAGTGAAATCGTGTGTAATATTTCATGAATTATGAAGGGTTAGGTGTAAGATATAAAAAGGAAGCCAATTGTTCAATAATTAAATATTCTTTGTTAAAAATGTCGTTCTTAATGGGGTCAGAGATGATTATGTGTATATTTCAATGTGTTGAAAGAGAGAGACTATCCTTAGTTATTCATGAAATCTGAATTATAAAGTGAGGGGACATGTATAGAAAGATGAATTTCTGTGTGGCAGTGGGTGAGAGATGACATGAAATGAAATACTGATAATACCGTTTTTTCAGTGAACTGGCATCAGTAATGAAATGAGCTGGTCCTTTGTTCTTTAAGGAGATGTTATTGTGCTTCTTTGTGGTAGTGCTCCTTACAGAGGAAAGTGGCTCACATTTCCTAATACTGACAATTGCCAAGGATCAGGTTACTACTTCCTGCTTGGCATTGTTTCCTCTATCACACTAGCCAATTCTTTGGTTCTTGGCAGGCTTTGCCTTTGCTCTGTGCCACTGAATTTCAGAGTGCCTGAAGGCTCTGTCTTAGACATTGTTTTCTCTCTGCTTTACCTCGCTTACAACCATAATGTCAGTGGCTCTCTCTGTATCCAATATTGATGACTCATAACTTTTTTTAAAGCAGGTTGCTGCCACAATCTTCATTTATTCTCAGGCACTGAAATTTTACCCATCATTACTTTTGTAGCATCTATATAAATGGCAAGACAGTGACAACAAATAATAATATGTCAGTATTATGAAAAAAGTTTTGATTTCTTGGATCACCTGAAAAGTTCTCAGGAACTGCAGACATCAGCAGACTGCACTCTCTGAAAATAAAGGTGTTATTACAGAACACCCCTTGCACAGTGCTAAAGAAGGATTCCGATGGAGCAGTTAGTAAGCAAGGTTTCACTTCAGTCTCATTCAAGGCATTTGAATCTTTAAGGAGCTAAATACCATCTTTATAAACTGTTTTCACCTATGGTATACTTGAGTGTCATGGTTCCCAAAAGAGAAACCGTATCTCTGGTGTATTTCATTTTCAGTGTGGAATTGCACCAGTGACTATAAATATTTGTTGTGAATGAATCCATAACCCCTTACAAATTGTTCTTTGGTCACATTTCTGATTGCATTTTTACAGGCCATAAACACTGGTAGACAGCAGACCTCTGATGGTTTTTAATCAAATAACAGAATCCTAAAAAAGGTCAGAATTGTAACTTATAAAAGCACTTTTTACTGGCTGTCCCCAAAGGAATGAAAGATAAAAATATGAATGATTCCCTAAGCAGAAATGCCATCCAAATATGAGAATCAAAAACACATTGTTTTAAAACAGGACAGCACTGACAGTGAGTTGGAAAAAAGAAACAAATTTCTCTTGTGTCCTTGACAGCATTTTCTATTTTCTCTTTTTCATCTAGGTTTGAGAAATTAAATTATTTTCATGGGTTTGAGAAATCCGATCCTTACCTCAAGAAATGGAAGGAGCCATCCTTCTACCAATCAGTTTAATCAAACAATTTGTCCCTCACCATATGAAATTTATTTACTTTTGCCAGTAATTTCCCCCAGGATAGTTGTAAGTATGTGAACATTCATTGCCTGCAATATTATCTAGGAGGTAGAATCAAAGACAGGGAGGTACGTTTGCTTGATCTTGAGGTCTAAATATAGTAGTTGCCACGTAGATGCTCTTATTGATGCATTTCTTAATTTAATCAGATAGCTTCCCAATTTAAATATGATCTGTCACTTGTCATCCACCACAGGTACAAACACACACACACACACACACACACACACACACACACACACACACACCAGATGGAGAAAGAGAGAAAGATAGAGAGAGAGAGAGAGAGAGAGGAAAATGTTCACTAATATAATGACTACCAAAAATTAATTGCAATATTTTTGTTTAATTTTTCTGTTTTCTATGCATGTGTGTGTGTGGTATGGTGCTTGTTTACATATGTGTGTGATGTGGTGCTTGCTTACATGTGTGTGGGAAGTACACATGCACCTGTGTGTATGTGTGCACACCTTTGGAGGGCCGAGGCTGACTTATAAGGAGGCTTCTTCAGTCTCCTCCTGGTTCATTGAGGAAGGCTCTCTTGATTCAGTCCAGAGCTGTGCATAGATGGTCTATGCAGCCATCTTGCTACAGAGATTCCCATCTCTGCCTTCAGATTGCTAGAATTCGGGGTGGACTGTCATTCCTACACAGCATGTATGTATGTGCTGGGAATCTGAACTTCAGTCCTGCTTCCACAGCGGCTGCACTATCCACTGAGCCATCTCCCTGGTCGTAATTAAAACATTATTTTGAGTCTTTTAAGGGTTCTCCACACTGGTCTCCATAGTGATTGTATGAGTTTACATTCCCACCAGCAGTGGATGAGTGCTCCCCTTTCCCCACATCCTCTCCAGAATTTGGTGTCTTTTGTTTTCTTGATCTTAGCCAGTCTTATGGGAGTGAGATCCTATCTGAGAGTGGTTTTCATTTGCATTTCCTTAATTATTAATGATGTTGAATACTTTTTAAGATGTTTCTCAGCCATCTTTACTTCCTCACTGGTGAAGTCTCTGTTCAGCTCTTTACTCCATTTTTTGAGGAGGTCATTTGTTTCCTTTGTTTTTTGAGTAGTTTATATATTCTGGATGTTAATGCTCTGTCAGATGTATCACTGGTGAAGATCTCCCACTCTGTGGGTTTTCTCTTCACTTGATTGTTTCTTTTGCTGTACAGAAACTTTTGAGTTTGTTGAGGTCCCGTCGAACCTCTCCTTCCCGATGCTCAGGGATCATTGCAGAAGAGCAATCAGAAAGTTTGTTAAGAGCCAGGGGTAGAGGATTACCACAAGGAAACAGAATCCATACAGCTGGGAATTTACTCATATGAACTTGCAACAATGGTGACATCAATGCCTAAGTCCCAAGCCAGCTGAAACCAGACAGAATTCCAGCATAGAACTGGGGAAGTGGGGAAGAAGCCTCAACCTCAGCTGAGGAATGAGTGGAAACCAAAGGCTCCTTGGAGAGGAAAGATCCATTTTCTTTAAGGGTGTGAGTGATTCTGGGTTGGATAAACAGGCTCTAGTGAGTAGATCCATAGTGGGTGGCATTTGTAGATAAAAATTTGACTCCAAAGGCCTTAATAATATGACAGAGTATATGAAAATGGGGGAACTGTAAGAGGG
Organism: Rhizomys pruinosus; assembly: GCA_009823505.1. Lineage (NCBI taxonomy): Eukaryota > Metazoa > Chordata > Mammalia > Rodentia > Spalacidae > Rhizomys > Rhizomys pruinosus. The sequence continues at coordinate 787,632 of VZQC01003889.1, forward strand.
GGCTACAGATGGATAGGTAAGAGTTGTCTACATATGATCAAAACACTTTGCATGAAATTCTCAAAAATTTAATTAAAAATACTTAAAACCTCATTTGCCACACCAAGCCCCAGTGATCACAAGCACAGAAAATATAGAAGTGGAAGGCACACATGAATTTTTAAATATAGCCTTTTTCTGTTACTCTTTTGTTATTTAAAATAACAAAAACACATGTACACAGCTTTTAAGGTCTCCAGGTCTGAGAAGAAAAATTATTACTTTCCTGCCCTCACTATTTCCTATTACCGAAAGCAATTACTTTTATTTCATTTTTCTGATTGCTTTGGTATTTTCTCCTTATTTATGAATAACATGAATATATTGCTACTGTTGAATACAGAAGGCTTACAAATGCTTGTGAAAATTTAGCTATCTTTATGCTTTTAGCTCTCTAACAACACAATGCATATTTCAAGTCCGCATTCTTCCAGCATAGGCTACATCATGTTAGTAAATATTCAGAATGACATTCAGTGAATACAAATTCAACTAATCCTAGAGAAGATATTTAATACACTAACAACTTTTGCTTGTGCAATATCTTCTTCTTGCCCATAGTTAACAGTTGTTTGTTACCAAATTTTGTACCCTAAATATTCTGTCTATATATGAAAGCACTTTAGATACTCTAGCAACTTCATTTTACTGGAAAGAAGTCTCTCCTGATACATTTGTATCAGCTCCTGTCTGAACTGAGGTTTCTAGACATTTGATACATTTGGAGACAATATTTTTCTTATTGTCAACTTAGCAATCTTTGTGGCCTGTCTTTGGTGCCAGCTTCTCTATTTCTTGGACCTTCCTTCCTTCCTTCCTTCCTTCCTTCCTTCCTTCCTTCCTTCCTTCCTTCCTTCCTTCCTTCCTTCCCCCCTTTCTTCCCCCTGTTTCTCTCTTTCATTCTTTGTTTCATCTGGGGAATTGAACCCAGGCTCTTTCTCCTGCTAGGCAAGCATTCTACTCCTTAGGGCATATAGAACTCTTTTCTTTTTCTTTTCTATTGGAGTCTTGCCAAATTATCCAAGGTGGCCTTCAACTCCTTTTGTACAGCAGGCAAACCTCGACCTTGAGATCTTCCTGCTTCAGATTAAAGAAGAGCTGTGATTATAATCCACACCACCATTCCAGGTCCCCCAATTTTTATTTCTGGTTTACACTGAGTATATTTTTTATATATTTTGGAAAATCCATGCATAGGATCACATATTGAAAGATCTTTATGGGCCCAAACAATTTTATTTTATCCCCTCCAATAATTAAATTTGTCTTGGACAAAAATGTTTCTACACTAAAAGTTACTCTTTTGTAAGAATTCTGAAGGTATTTCTAAGTTTAGAACTTTTAGGAGCAGTGTGAACAATTAGACAAAGTTTTGAAGTTTGGTATTTGTGTGATTCTATTTTCTTCCTCTCTTCAAAAGCAGATCTTAGGTTGCATTACAGAGCTGTAGTTATAAAAAAAACAGCATGGTACTGGCACAAAAACAGACACATAGATCAATGGAACAGAATAGAAGACCCAAACATGAGTACATACAATTTCAGCCATCTGATATTTGACAAAGGTGCCAAGACTACACAATGGGAGAAAAACAGCATCTTCAATAAATGGTGCTATGAGAGAACTGGATCACTGCCTATAGAAGAATGAAATTGGATCCTTGCCTTTCTCCCTGCACAAAAGTCAACTCCAAGTGGATCAAAGACCTCAATATATAATCTGAAGCTCTGAAACTGTTAGAAGATATAGGCAGCACCCTCCAAGATGCAGGCATAGGAAAGGACTTTCTGAATGGGACATCAGCTGCTCAGACATTAAGGGCCTACCCATGGCTCAGGAATTATTGTGGAAGAAGAGGTGGAAAGATTATAAGAGCCAGGGCTGGAGCATGAACATAGAAAAGCAATTACTTACAATCAACTCTAAGCTTTCACATTAAACCTATGGCAATGTAGGCATCAGACACGGGACCCATGCAAACTGGGACAAGATCTCAAAAAGTGGAGCAAAGGAAATGGGTAGGGGATTGACCCTGGACTGAGAGCTACAAAAGATCAAGTACTTTTGGGTGAAGAAGAACATGCCTTACCTAGGGTTCCTAGAAGTGCTGACTAGACTCCAGTGGATCTATTTGCACAGAAGGACATCTGTGTTTGGGAGCTTGACTGGATAGGGCTTAGCTTGGATATTGTAATGCATGAGTTCTGATGGGGGGGTTGGTGCATGGGTTTGATTGGGAAGCATTGTATGAGTTTTACAAATACTCAATTAAAAAATGAAAAAAATCCCAAAACAAAACAAAACGCAACAAAAATAACAACATCCAAAAACACAAAGATTGAATGATCTTTTTAATATTCTGAAACTTTATAAAGATATCCTGTCTGTATTTAATATTTTCCATTGTTTTGAGGATATTTCAAATCTACTATGTCTAGAAATATATGCTACTATGTCTAGAAATATATGCTCATTTTTAATTTGGGGCCACTATTTTTATGATAGCTTTTTCATCTTTTACTGATGTCTATCGCTGGGGTCACTCTATATTAGACCTCTTGAGTTGGTCCTTATTTCCCCTTTCCTCCTTGAGATTCATTTCTGGTAACTTTTTAGCTAGTCTTGACTTTGGGTCTTACTCCTACAAAATTAATTATTTTATCAGACAATATTTATCATGATATTGGATTTTTAATAGAAATATATTTTATATCTGAGGATAATGTGATTTTATTGAGTTTTTCCTCTCTTTGGATCATGTATGCATCTTCCAAATTTCTTACTGTTGTTTTGCTTTGTTCTCCATCCTTCAATGGAAATAGTTTCTTCAAATGATGCACCTTTAAAAGCACAATATTTAAAGGATCATTTAGAATTCTTTGCATGTGGGTTTTATTAACTAAACTAAAGTTGGGGGAAAAGGAAGAAATAGCTGTCTATTATTGTTATTATGGTCTATTATTGTAAATATGGTTCTCCAAGGAGAGAACCATGAAAGCTGATCCCATAAAGCACTAGGAAGTTGAAGTGGCATCCAAAGGAATGTGTGGCTGATTAGATTCAGAGACAAAGAGACAAAGAGACAGGAGCAGTTCTGGATGGCACACGAATTTATGATTCACTGGTCTAGGAGGAAAGACTGATCCTTCCCTGGGAAGGAGCATGGAATGGACACCCTGGTAAGGCATTGCTGCTTCCATGAGTCCAATTTAGAAAATGTTGAATTCCAGGTACATTTATAACACGCATATCAGATTTAGTAACTAGAGCACAAGAGACTAATTTTGAATGTGATAAATGTGCAAGTGTCTGCACAGTAATCCGGCTGTCACTTCCTAACAGAGGACGTTGGACTTTGTTATAGAGAGCAGTTAATGCTGCTACTCTGGGGGAATGAAGAAAGCAAGAGAGGAAGATGGAAGGACAACTCTGTCTCTGGGTTCTGTGGAAAGGTTTCAAAAGGAAAACCTGACTTGTCTGAGCCTTTTCATTGTTGCTATGAGGACCAATAGAGTCAGTTTTGACCTGGCTCTGGCTGTCTTTGCCTAGAGGAAAAAAAAAGAATTATAGAATGAAGAAAAATACAAGTTTTGAGGACTGCACCATTATTGTTATTACAATAATATAAGGCATAAGAAGTTCAGTAGTTTGCTTACTTGGTTTGGCTATATATTTTTCATTTGCTCTGTCTGAAATACACCATCATAAATAAAGTTTGGCTTAGACATTTTGTTCTGCTTTTTATACTATTTCTTTTTTCCCCTTTTATTTCCATGTGCAGAGCTAGGGAAATAGCCTGAGGTGGGTGCCGGGATGTGTCTTTTGCACTTTGGTTGCATAACTCTAACAGAGAATGCATCTTCTCCTTCATTTTAGTGAGCAGTCCATTCTGTTGTTGGTTGTCCTGAGCCTGACATTGGGGCACAGAGTACCTCTGCAGAGAATCTGAACACTTTTCTTCTAACCTTTGTCTGTCACTAAGGAAAGAGGGGCAATACTGTAGTTTGTATATAGATTTCTGTATATGATGAAAACTTGAAAAACCACACAAAGAACTGGACACTTATTAGGAAAAAAAAAACCCTCATCATTCAAGAGCATAAAAGCTTTTTAATAGTTAATATTAGTATGTCAAAGAAAGTTCTGGAAAATGATGGCCTCTGAGCTTTCTGACAGACTGATAGCAGACCTATTATAGCAACAGATGGGCCGTTATTCAATTTCAATTCTGCACTGACAGCTCAGCTTCCATAGTAACATCAATGTGCCCCATGAGAAGCAAATATATTAGGCTTAAAAATATTTACATGTCATGGATAGTTCTTCTTTCTTACCAGCAACAGACAATTGTACATTTTGTACTTTCTCTATTTCTTTATTGGAAAACACTATAATGTTATAACCTTTAAAAATCAGTCAGCATATACTAATGACTCTATTCTTTGCCAAGATTTTTGGAGAAAAATCAAACCCATCTGTATGACCAAATTAAAGAAATATGTAGAGACAAATAAATGCAGAATCTCCAAAAATTGAAAACAGGGTAAACATTTTGGCCGTTCTAAAGCTGTACACAGATCCATCTTTCTATTGGCAAAAATCACCTGTTTAGATTTTTATGCCTTGGTATATCTTCCCTCTGCCCTCTGCCCTCTGCCAGTATAGCATGTGGTGCTGATCTGAAATAATTGTTTGTGGCACCTTTTGGTCTTCCAGGATGCCAAGATATTTTCTATGTCAACATATAATTTGATATTCGTATACTGAACCAAATTTATCAAGAAGAATAAAGGGCTGAGAAGTTTCTTCTTTTAGCTTTATCCAGCAAACATAATTTCAGTTTATTACCAGATGAAAGCTAAAATAAAGGATAGTTATAGCAATATATTGTCAAATTTCAGTATTTATATTAGCTGGTCCATAATTCATGGAGGGAATGGCACAGTTTATTATTTGTGAAGTCTCAATTTTCTGCAAATATTGACTTTTTTTGTTTAAGGTGACTATCCATCCTTGTTTTAAGCCATAGATTCCATTCAACCTAATTACTTTCCTTTGCAGCTTTAAATTGGAAATAACTCCAGAATTCTGGCAGCTTCTTTTATTACCTGCATAGTGAAAGTTCAGTTACAGTGTGTGTGTGTGTGGGGGGGGTGTTGCTTAACTAAATTTTATCTGAATGTCTGAATTTTTGTGAATAACAGTGCTATTTATTTGTGAATGCTTAAGAAATATTTTAACCTTTTTTCTCTTTAATTTGGTGTAAGCAGATTGGACTCCATAGGCCTTTAAAAAATAAATAATAGGACATGGAGTTGGAGGAGGGCAAAAACCAGGCAGTGGAGATGGAGGACAGGGTCCGAATGTGGTCAAAATATTGTATGAGATTCTCAAATCAGTAAAAATATTTGAAACAAAGATATTTTCCCTGGTTAGCCTTGCTTATCACTTGTAAATGTAGGAAATGAGCTGCATGTACAATGCACATTCTGGAAAATCGGGTACTTGCTGCAAGAGAACTCACTATGAATGAGTCCTGTTTTTTTTTTTTTTTGTCTTTATTTTTTTCTTTACATAGGAAAACAGAAACAATACAAAATGACAATAACAAAACAAAGCAACAAGGACAGAAATGGGGGTTTCTGTTTCTTATTCTGGTGAAACAAATAATCAATCTGCAGGGCTTTGCATGTACTTCTCTTTATTTCCAGTCTCTCTTTCTTTTCTTTCTTCTTTTCCTGCTCTTTCAGGGCTAATGGAAGGATATGTGTTTACTGGCTAGTCCAGGAAGCCTTGAGTTCTCAGCTGAGAAAGAGTCTGGTTAATTTTTTGGGAGGAGGGTGTCTCATCCCTACTTAGTTTCTACTTAGATAGTTGCTAGAAAGAAAAAGGAAGTTTTATTGTTAAGCATTAATTAACAATAGTGGACTTGTCCTTTGGCTGCAGGTGACCCTACTTTGTTAATCAAGGCCAAGATCTAAGGTTTTTATGCCTGTTTAGCATTATTTCATATAATTTTACACTCAATATGTGGAGGCACAATTTTTCAGGCTTTAAAGAAATAATTTGACTAGTATCTTTTGGTTATACTTTCTTTTTGAACACACAATAATCCCAGATTAAGCATACCTTGTTTTCTCAAGGTCATTTGAGGTTCTGGTCTTCAGGGGGCACTTGAATTTTGGGGTTTGGGGTGCAGGAGAAGCACCTGGCTGCTTCTAGCCATTCTTAACCAGTTCCATCTACTGAAGACAAGGTCAGGTCCTGCTATACCAGACTTCTCTTTGGAGCACAAGGTGACTTTCCTCTATATTGAGCTTCCTCATTATAGACTGGACACTGGCTAGGGTTCTGTTGGTGGATCTCCAAGACCTCCCTGCACAGGAAGCCTGGTGACTCACACTTGTAGAACATTTTAAGAGATGCCCCTGTACAAAATCCCCTGGGACCAATTGACCTCAGAGGACAAGGAACAAAATTGTCCCTTAAATCACTTGGCTGAATTATGGGCTTTAGGTATGGGCACTAAGCATCCAAAAAAGTTAAGTTACACCAAGCTGGTACTTTTAATTACTTTAACATATTTAGGTAAAGCTTGCTAAAAAGCCTAAGAAGCCTTGCATAATTTACTGGAAGAAATTTAACACCATAAGATAAGCAGGCAAAGCCATAAGAGAAATATAGACAATTTTAGGCATATCTTAAAGATAAAAAATTTACTACAAACGTAAGTAGTCTTTTTACTTTCCCAAACCCCATATTTTGGTTTGTAGTTTTGCAGTAACAAGGAACATACCTGTTGACCAGAATTAACCTGAAAAAATTTACCAAGTCTGTCCAAACTCTCTCCTGGGGTGCATGCCACTAGTTCAAGAAAGCAAACCTAGCTTTCTTGAGTCAAGTTATCTTGAAATGGGCAGAACAAATATCAAAAGTAACACTTGTATAACAGAGACCAAAAAATATCTTTCAGTAGTCAAATGTAACCCATTCCTTGTCTATGCCCTTTTAATCCAAATCTACAACTGGAAGTTCAGTAGAAGCCAGGAATGGACCAAAAACCAACCACAACACTGTGTGGTTATAATCCCTTTAGTCCATTAGTAAACTGGCTTTAATGTTTATACCATTCCACTCTAGAAATATTTAAATCTTCGATCCAGTACAAGTATCGTTTTTACCACTTAACTTTGCAATATTTATGGCCATCTAGCCAAACAAGGCAGGTCCCCCAAACACATCACCACAAAATAAAAACTTTAAAGTGACCCTGCAAGTCCGGGGGCAGGCTCTGGCCAACCAAATCTTTCCAGATATTCAGACATGCACCACATAGACCTCTCAGAAGGCCTGCCTATCCATACCAAAGATGTTCTACCTAGTGATTAAATATCCCACACACAAATCACAACCAAAGGCCTTGAATTCTATTTTATCTAGTACTAACACAGTGATTCCTCCTTCTTTCTTAATGTCATTTACCCTCCTTTTACCTTGGGATAATATCTACCTTTTTTCTTTTCTTTTTTTTTAAATACTTTTATTGATGATTTGTGTATTTCATTCATTATCGTTCAGTCCAATTTAAACACATTCCCCTCTCCATGCCCTGACCCCACCCCTGTTCATGCCTTCTGCCATACATGTCTTGCAACTTTCAGTCTTTCCAGTTTTTCACTGCAGAAGCTTGTTGTTTTGGGCAGAGTTTAAATGTATCAGTCAGTTCTTTGATCCAGTCTTTATATAGTTGCGTTTCCCTCCCCTTTGTATTGCTCCAACATATGCCTATATAAACATCACATATGCATCAAAATTATGACCTCTGAGAATAAACTGTATGTTAATTCCAAAATATGTTTAGGAATTCACATTTCCTCCCTTTAATTTTATATTACTATAAAAATATGAATACGTACCTTCCACCCATATACAGTAATTACAGAGTCTGAAAGTAAGTGGTAGGTCCATTCTAGAGCCTGTTAAGAGATGTACATTATAACAACACAGTGGCTTTCAGATAAAAAGAAATATAAGAATAATGTTGTTTAGCTTACCTTTCAACTCGAGATTTGGTGTTAGCATCCACAAATGAGGGAAACCATTCACCTTTTGTTTTTCTGGGACTGTAGAACTTTACTTAGCATAATGGCGTTGTGTTCCATCCATTTACCTGCAAAGTTCATGATGTAATCTTTTTTTTTCTTTTTCTTTTGAGTCAGGGTCTCCCTTTAGTTCCAGGTGGCCTGGAGTTCACTATGTAGACCAGGTTGGTCTTGAACTCACAGAGATCTGCCTGCCTCTGCTTCCTGAGTGCTGGGATTAAAGGCTTGTGCCACCACACCCAGCCTAAGATGGTTCTTAGCCACCATGTGGGTGCTGGGAATCAAATCCAGGTCCTCTGCAAGAGCAGTCAGTGCTCTTACCTTCTGAGCCATCTTTTCAGCCCCAATTTCATCTTTCTTTACAGCTGAATAGAATTCCATTGTGCAGAAGTAACACATTTTTTTACCCATTCCTCTGTTGAGGGACATTTGGGTTGGTTCCAGCTCTTTGCTATTGTGAAGAGTGCTGCAATGAACATAGATGTGCATGTATCTTTGTGGTAGGATGAGTCTTGTCAGTATATACCCAAGAGTGGTATGACTGGGTCAAGTAGTAGACTCCTTTTGAGTCTTTTAAGGGTTTTCCACACTGCTTTCCATAATGGTTGTAAGAGTTTACATTCCCACCAGCAGTGGGCGAGTGTTCTCCTTTCTCCACAACCTCACCAGCATTTGGTGCCATATCGGAGTGAGATTATATCTGAGAGTGATTGTAATTTGCATTTCCTTAATTATTAACGATGTTGAACACTTTTTTTATTTTATTTATTTATTTTTTATGTGTATGAATGTAATGTCTGCATGCAGGTTTGTGCACCCGTGTCGTGCAATGCCGCGGAGGTCAGAAGAGGGTCTCGGATTCCCCTGGAACTGGAGTTCTCCTGGAATTGGAGTTACAGACGGTTCTCAGCCGCCATGTGGGTGCTGGGGATCGAACCCGGGTCCTCTGCAAGAGCAGTCAGTGCTCTTAACAGCTAGGCCATCTCTCCAGATGTTGAACACTTTTTAAGATGTTTCTCAGCCATCTTTACTTTCTTATGGGTTAAGTCTCTGTTCAGCTCTTTACTCCATCTTTTGAGTAGGTCATTTGTTTTCCTCCTTATTTTTTGAGTAGAATATATATTCTGGATGTTAATGGTCATCGGATGTATTACTGGTGAAGGTTTCCTTCCACTCTGTGAGTTTTCTTTTCACTTCCTTGATTGTTTATTTCCCTGTACAGAAGCTTTTGAGTTTGATGAGGTACCATTTGTCAACTGTTGACATTATTTCCTGCACAGCTGCTCTCTGACTTAAAAAAGTCTTTTCCTATGCCTGTGTCTTGTAGGTTGCTGCCAACATTTTCTTCTATCACCTTCAGGGTTTTGGGTTTCACATTGAGATCTTTGATCCACATGGAGTTGATTTTTGTATAGGGCAAGTGGTAGGACTTTAACTTTGTTCGTCTATAAATGGTGATCCAGTTTTGACATCACCATTTGCTGAAGATGCTATCCCTTCTCCACTGAGCTTTTTTGCCCCTTCATCAAATATGAGGTGGCTGAAATTGTATGAGCTCAAGTCCAAGCTTGATCTTCAGTTTTGTTCCATTGGTCAACAGGTCTGTTTTTGTGTCAGTACCAGGCTGTCTTTATGACTATAGACCTGTAATATAGCTTGAAGTCTGATAAAGCAATCCCCCTGTATTGCACTTTTCACTCAGGGTTGCTTGAGCTATTTGGACTCTTTGTTTTTCCATATGAATTTGAGGATTCTTTTTTAAAGTCTGTGAAGAAACTCATGGGGATTTTGATTGGGATTGCATTGAATCTGTATATCAATTTGGGTAAAATGGACATTTTTACTATATCAATTTTTCTAATCCATGAGCATGGAAGGTCTTTCTATCTTTTGATGTCATCTTCCATCTCCTTCAGGGGTTTAAAATTTTTGTTGTAGAGATCTTTGGTGCATTTGGTTAGGTTTGTTGTAAGGTATTTTAGTTGTTTGAGGCTATTGTGAGTGGGAAGGTCTTCTTATATTCTTTCTCCAATTGTTTATTGTTGGTGTAAATAAAGGCTACTTCTTTTTCTGGCTAAATTTTGTATACTGCCACTTTACTGAAACTCTTAATTGTTTTTAGGAGTTTTCTGGTGGAGTATTTAACATCCCTTAGGTAAATTATCATATCATCAGCAAAAAGGGATAGTTTAACTTCCTCTTTTCCAATTAGTACTCCTTTAATGTCCTTCTGTTGTCTTACTGCCCTAGCAAGTGTTTCAAGCACTATGTTGAAAAGGCAATAAGTGGGAGCCTTGCTGGGTTCCTGCCTTTAAGGGAAATGGTTCCAATTTTTCTCCATTTAGGATGATGTTCACATTGAGTTTGCTATATATGGGTTTGATTGTATTGAGGAATGCAGTCCTAAGAGAGAAATTTATAGCTCTAAATGCTCACATCCAAAAAACAGAAAGGGAACAAATAAACGATCTAACACTGCTGCTAAAAACACTTGAGAGAAAACAACAAATGAGCCCTAAACCTAACGGACAAGAAGAAATAAAAATCAGATCAAAAATCAATTAAATAGAAACAATGAAAACAATATAAAGAATCAATGAATCCAAAAGCTGGTTCCTTGAAAAGATAAACAAAATAGACAGACCTCTAGCCCACTTAACCAAAAGAAAGAGCAACTCCAAATCAATAGTATTCATAATGAAAAGGGAAACACCACAACAAAGAAAAGATCCAGACAATCATACAAGATTACATCAAAAACCTATACACTACTGAATTTGAAACCTAAGAGAAATGGATGAATATCTGAAATCCTGGGAACCAACAAAGCTTAACCAAGAAAAGATTGACAGTTTGAACAGACCCATAATATTTGAGGAAATTGAAGATGTAATAAAAAGCCTCCCAACTAATAAAAGCCCCGGCCCAGATGGCTTCACAGCAGAATTCTTTTACTTTTATTTTTTTTTTTTATTTATTTTTGTATGTGTATGAATGTACTGTCTGCATGCAGGTTTGTGCACCCATGTCGTGCAATGCCTCTGAGGTCAGAAGAGGGTGTCAGATTCCCCTGGAACTGGAGTTAATTTGGGTTCTCAGCCACCATGTGGGTGCTGGGGACCAAACCCGGGTCCTCTGCAAGAGCAGTTGGTGCTCTTAACCTCTAGGCCATCTCTCCAGCCCCATTCACAGCAGAGTTCTATAAAACATTTAAAGAGGTCTTATTACCATTACTACTCAAACTGTTCAGAAGGATACAAACAGAGGGAAATCTCCCAAATTCCTTCTATGAAGCCAGTAGCATTCTAATACTAAAACCAGGTGAAGACACAACCAAAAAAGAAAACTATAGACCCATCTCATTAATGAATATAGATTCTCAACAAAATACTTGGAAATCACATACAGACCCACATCAAAAATATCATCTGTTATGATCAAGTTGGATTCATACCAGAGATGCAGGAATGGTTCAACATACATAAATCAATAAATATCATAAAACACACAAATGGACTTAAAGACAAAAAAAACACATGACCATCTCAATTGATGCAGAAAATGCTTTCAACAAGATCCAGCATCCCTTCATGTATAAATTCCTAGAGGGAATTGGACTGAAGATAATATCTACCTTTCAAGGTGAGGCAAGTTTCTTAAGACAAGAAAAAAAAAAGATGGGTTTTATTTCTTTTTTTTTTAAATTTTATTTATTTCTGAGACATTCTACTAGTCTCTGTCTCTTAATTGGAGAATACATTCTATTGATATTTAAAATTGAGAGAATTAAACTGCTCCCAATCATTTTGATTTCTAGTACATTCTTATGCTAGGTTTTTATTGCCATATGGGAGTACCATTTGTTTTCTGGTGTTGGTTGGTTATAGTTGTCCCTGCCCTCTGCTCTTTGTATTGCTTGAAGTATTTTCTGCAGTTACGGCTTATTGGAGAGGAATTCTTTCAACTTATATCATGGAACATTTCCTTTTCTTCTTCAGTTATAATAGGCATTTTTGCTGGATAAAGTACTCTGGGTTGGCATCTATAGTCTTTTATAGCTGGGAATATTTAAGACCAGGCTCTTCTCTCTTTCATCATCTGTGTTGTGAAATCAGGGGAAATTCCGAAAAGAAAAGCAAGTTACCTAAACTCTGTAGGTAACTTGCTTTTCTTTTGCAGCCCTTTCTTTGCTTTGAACAGCTAGATTTTTACTATGATATGGCGTGGAGAATTTCTTTTCTGGTTCTGTCTGGTTTGAGTTCTATATGCTTCTAATACTTATGTCAGTATCTTTTGCTTTAATTTGGGAAAATTTTCCTCTGAAATTTTGTTGAAGACCTGAGACATATTGCCATCCTGTGAATCTTTTTCTTCATCTTCTATCCCTATAATTCATAGGTTTGGTTTTTTTTTTATAATATCCCAAAGTTCCTGGTTATTCCATTCTTGTGTTTTTAAAATTTTTTCATAATCTTTACTTGATTTATCCAATTCTTCCATAGTCTTCCAATCTTGGTATTTATTCTGTTTTCTACTTCATCAATTCTGTTATTATTTTCCCCATCCTTTCCAAGTTGTTTGTGGAATGTTTTTTTTTTTTTTTCATTTCAACTTGAATTTTCTTCCATGTTTCTATATCTTTTGTAATTTCATTCTGCAATTTATCGTTGTCCTCTTTCAATTTATCCCCGTCTCTTTTTAGATCCCAGAGTTCCTTGTTTATAAGCTCCTTAAATTCCCTCAACTCCTTAATTTCTCTAATTATATTCATAATTGTTCTTTTAGATCTGTATTCTGAGTTATTTCCAAAGGGTCTTCATTAGAGGGTACTTGTATTAGAGGGTACTTCATTAGAGGGCTATTAGTGTTTGGTGGAGATCCACCTGTGTCTTTCTTTCATTGCGCTTTAGGCATTTGGGTAACTTCTGTTGGGAATGGTTCTAATGCGAAGCCTAGGTGCCTATTGAACACTGATGCTGATACTCTTCAGGTGTTTATTGATGTCCTAATTGATGTGCACGTGTGTATATACTAGGCTTCAAAATCTCAACTCTATCCTAACACTGTACAGACCAATACCCCTCACCCAACCAGCACTTTGCCCAATCGACAAAGGCACACAACACACAAGCTGGCCCAAACCCCCAAGGCCTGCCAAACTCACACCACAAGGGTCCCAGGCACTGCTGGTCCTGTGTGATGGAAGGTCACAATAATTCCCCTGCAATACAGCTTGAGTTCCCCACATCCAAGTGGGGTGAGCTCCAATCACCCATCCAGTGAGCTGTACTCACAGAACCACTGTACACCGCCCATCATCTACCAGCTGAGCCAAGGTCTGTACTTGGGTTCAGTAGGAAAAAGGCTCAGCCCACACTGGGGCTTTCCCTGTGGTCTTCTGATGCCTTTGGGTGATGTCTACAGCACCAAATTGTAGTCCCTAAGGATCCAAATGCCCTCAGACCACCTCCAACAATTCCCAAAGCTCTTGGGGGCCCCTAAGTCCCCCTCCCCAACGTTGCCCTTAGCTTCTCAGAATGCACCTGCTGCCTTGGGAGGTGCCATCTTGGAAAAGCCAAATGAATCTTGTTTTATTTATTTATTTTTTTCCCAACATTTTTTTTTATTGATGCTTTGTGCATTTCATACATCATTTTCCAATTCAGTTCAGGCATATCTCCCCTTCCCTTCACCCCCACCCCCACCCCAACCGAGATCATGCATTCTGCCATGACTGTCCTGCATATCTCTCAGTTTTTTTTTCCATTTTTTAGCTATAAGTGATAATCCATGAGTACAAGCATCCTTCATGTATAACCAATTTGCAGGCTGTTGTGCCCAAACACCCACAGCCCCACCTTCTAGCGGGGGGTGAGGGGTTGTATGTTCAATCAGATTAATCAAATGAGGGTCCAGACTACATTGCTGTAGTTTCACCCTTCACCCCAATCGCAGCCCTTACATTCTACCACGCCCCCTCTTCCGCAGATTATTCCCTGGGCTTAGAAAAGGGGCACAAGTGGATGAGAAGCAGAACAGTCCACTCTCTCTGGAGCTGTTGTCTTGGATTCTGGTCAATTCTGGCTGTTTCCTTTCATGGGCTGACTGTCCAGGAATAACCTTTAGATCCTACCAATGAAGCACAAGCAATTAGATATATAGGTATTTAAGCAGCATTAATAGTTATGGTAGGTTACTTTGTTATAGACATATATGTTTAGATGAGATGTTGATCCACGAACTACATTTTTTCCTGTTAAATATGATGGGGTCTTACTGTGGCTTATGATGTCTCCTAACCTGTAGAGAATGTAAGCTTGTGGCATCAGCCATGGGTCATTCCTCCAAGGAGAGAGCCAATAGCCAATTAGATTTGGGATATACAGGCATATGGCTGCCTCTGCTGCACATTATTTCCAGGCAGGTGAGGTGTAGCTGGTGCTGACGGTGGAGTCTTGCTTGACTCAAGGAGACTCGTATTTGCTTTATTGGTTTAGTGGCCCTTGGTAACACTCTCTGGTATTCCAGGGGCCATCTGTACACTTGCATGTGTGGTCTCAATGCATCTTTTCCATGTTAACATCAGGTCTTCAGCAGCAGACTGCATCAGAAAATGGACCGAAATGGTGAATTGGGAAGGGGGGGGTGGGTGAGGGACACTGGTGTATATTCGATTAATGCATATTTAATTGACATGAGTTCAACAAGTGCCCAGTTTTGCCTAGACACTGTCTACAGGATACACGGTGTTTTAGGACTTAGTAAAAGTAAATATGTGTATATTAAACAACATTGGTTTACAGACTCTGATAAAAACGGTAATGCATCCAAGTTAAATGGAGATTAATTCACTGTTGTGTAACAACTATTTATAGTGGGTCCGATGAAACTTACTTTCTAGGTGCCACAAAGGTTTTGATATGAGAGACTTTCTTGCCTCCCCCCCAGAACAAGGAGAAATATGACGATGATGGGGTTGCTCTCCAACTGTAAATTGGAGACAACTATTATAGAGGTAATCTCTTATAAAACTGGTAAAACTGCCTTCTTTAATTGACTAATAGACATAGAACTGTGAAAAGGATTACTCTCTGTTCAGAACCAAATATAACACTAAAGTCCTTAAACTATGCGCTTAAGCAAAATATATCAATACAGGAGCTCTGACATCAGTAATGGATTATTCCACCAGGGAGATGTTGGCCAGGGGATCTAAGGTCCCACAAAAGGTAAAGGCTCCTTGCCTCTAAACTGGGATACCTGCAAGAAGAGAGGCGATGAATCTTGTTTTAAATGAACTATGTAAACCTTTTGGTACAAGCTTCTGGCCTTTTTAGATCAGAGGTCTGGGCTCCAGAAAAAGCCCCTTGATAATTTTGGACACCAATGGAGGAAGTTGATGGGATTATAAATCATGCAACTGGAGAAAGGAGAAGCTGTAAGGTAATTGAGCTCCACAGTTTCACCCACTTAGAGAGTATCAGTGGCATGGGAGCTTTGAGTTGGGTATGCCACGTGAATCAGGCAGGCCACCTGACTTCTGGGACCACAGCTTATGAGTGACAGAACATGAAAATATTTAGACACAGTCAAGAGTTGTGGGAAGTGATGGTGCAGAAGAAAAATGACTTCTTCCTTCGTTCTGAAATTTCTGGCTCTATTTGCTCTGTGTGAGGGCTCAGTCTAATAAGGGGAGCTCCAAATTTGTACTTTGAGAATGTGTCCTTTTTTGGACGACAAAAGACAATGTGAAAAGAAGTATCAGGAAGATAGTTTCTGAACTTTGAAAACTGTGACCCCCCAAATTCTCATATCCAGCAAAAGATAGTGACCCAGCCTCAGGAATGCAGATGGAGGTATGGATTTAGATGGCAACGATACAGGCATCTTCGTGGCTTCTTTTTTATGGCACTTTGCTTACTTAATGTTTGAAATTATATATTTTTGAATTAAATTCATAATAAAATTGAATCAAGAATATTTTTATGGTATAAATAATGGGAGAAGGGGGGGACAATGGCTCTAGTCACCTGGGGGACATCCACTTCCCTTGAAGGGGTGATGAGGCCCCTGGTCCTCATCTTGTCAGAGGACAGATTTATTCATCCTTCCCAACTCCCCTTGTTTCCTTCAGCTCTTCTCTTTGACTTCCTGTGAGATTGGGTCAGCAACATACTCCGTCTCCTGTTTCCTTGTGTTCCCTTTAAGAAGTCATCCATGTTCCCATCAGTCTGGGGATCTGACATTAGCCTTCACTTTCCTGCTTTCCTCTTCCTACTTCTGTCATTTTGTTATTATGCCACATGGTTATTTCATGTTTGTCAATGAAATTCATTTTGCCAATCTCTGATATTGGTTTTATAGTAATTTCTTTGTAATCCTTTTTTTTTTTTTATTTCGGTATGTGTATGAATGTACTATCTGCATGCAGGTTTGTGCACCCGTGTCCTGCAATGCCACGGAGGTCAGAAGAGGGTGTCGGATTCCTCTGGAACTGGAGTTCTTCTGGAATTGGAGTTTCAGATGGTCCTCAGCCGCCATGTGGGTGCTGGGAATCGAACCCGGGTCCTCTGTAAGAGCGGTCTGTGGCTCTTATCTGCTAGGCCATCTCTCCAGTCCCCCCTTTGTAATCCTTTTAAATAAAAGTGTGAAATGTGTGGATCCTGGTATGTTACACATTGCCCTCTTTGTTGCATAAAGAGCATCCAGAAGAGTAATTATAGTGAATAATGTTCTGTGATTCCTTTCTATTATATTTTTTTTTGCTAATGCTGAGGATTGAACCCTAGACAAGTGATAGAAGACTAAGTTACATATCCAGCCCTATATTCCAACTTTGACCTTGGAGTTGGTTGAACTTATTAACTGTAACCAAACAAACCTAAACCCTCACAAACCTTTCTTTCATGAATGCCATATACATGCTCCATACAGATGATTTATTCTCTCTCTCTCTCTCTCTCTCTCTCTCTCTCTCCCCCATTCTCTCCACACACCTTTCTTTTAGTCTCCATCACACAAATTGTCATATTTCTACTTGAAGTCAAATGTACGAAAATGTGATTGTATATCTCCACATTCCCTTTCTATGTCTGTCAAGAAATTTGTGCTCTGATTCTCCCTTCCTACTATATTTCTATGGATTTATTGTCATTAAATTGACCAATATACAATTCTCATTTTAAAATGTTTTTGGATTATTTTTTCTGTGATTCTTCTTTCTTTCTTTCTTTTTTTATCTTTTTGAGATAGGGTCTCCTTATAGCCCCAGCTGGCCTGGAACTTACTATGTAAATAAGGCTGGCCTTGATCTCACAGAGATCTGGCTGCCTCTGCTTCCTGAATGTTGGGGTTAACTATGCAGCACCACACCCATCATTTCTCATGATTCTTAATGAGCACATTGCTGAAGGTAGTACATGTTGGAATAAAAATGGATTCTCAGGAGACACTTGGTGAACAACAGGATAAGTCAGATCATGGGGCATTTAAGACAACTTACATGCAGTTTGGGGAAAGGAAGCTGTTTTAAGATGGGAGGTTATTTCTGGATAGTATAGTAAATTTATAGATTTGGCATATAAGTTTAAGGTCAGAAGATCAGTCCATAAAGAATGAACAAATGTGATGAAACTAAAACAGGCAAAGTACTGTAAAAACTTGCTTCTTGAAGCTGCAGAAATGGCACAGCAGTTAAAACCACTAGCTGTTCTTCTGTTCCTACAGAGGACCAAAGTTTGTTTACCAGCATCCATGCTGTAAGGCTGACACCTACTTTTAACTCTAGTTCCAGGGAATCCAATGCTTTCTGTTCTCAATGGGCACTGTACTCACATCTACAAACACACACAGTCTCACATACATACACATAATTAAAATTATAATAACATCTCTTTAAAAATTGTGTTCCCTGTGGTAGTATAGAGCAGCTCAGCCATAGACTATCTTTCTCAGCTGTCTTATATCTGGTTCACTAATGGGTTATAGGCAGAATGAGAATGTTCCTTCCATATAAGAAACTTTGGCAGCAGACAGCCTTCCTCTACTCTCTCCTGTATAACTGATGCAGGCAATATAGCATCCTTGGGAGGCATGTATTAAAATGGTGACTCCACAATATGGAAGGATCCTCATCCCCAAGTCTCTGTTTGGAGACATGCTTGAACTTGTAGGAGCACTGTCATCTGAGTTACATGAATGAGAAATTAAATTTCTATTCTTTGATTGTTTTATATATGTTATATATATATGCAGATATAATAAAATAAATAGGGAAAATTGAATAAACAAGTCTCAACAATCTCATTCTGTCTGGGTACCAGGCCTCAGGAGGGAGTAAAAGGAATGTCTACAGAGGAGGAAAAAAATTAACTTCTGTTTTATATGGAGACTTAATGTCAGAGAATGACATGGGGAAATATATTGGTTGGTTTTAAGAAGTTTGTATATCACAGTTAGATGGTTTTAGGGGGGAAAGGGGATATAAGATATCTTTCAAAATATAGTTGAATTTCTACCAAGAATGATATTCGTGAAAGAATCTCTTAACTGTTAATATAAGAATGCATTTAGTTGCTGAAATGTTATTCAGAGTGCTTAAGGGTAGCCATGGAAAAGAGAGAAAACAGTCTTCTATTAGTCCCTTGGCATCAATTATGATTTAGAACATTTTGTGAGAGCTACTCCACTTAATGAGTCTGTCTCTGTGGATTATAGGTCCTAGCTGTCCTAGGAAATTGAGTCATATTGTTAGTGATAAAAAATCAATTTCCCATAATTAATTAGATTTTATGAATTCCCTGATGTCTTAATGATTAAATTACACTTAACACCACAGGACTCATCAGACCTCATATTAGTGCCGTCCTCTCTAGTTGCTTCTCCAGGGAATTCCAAAGGGCCTTAGTCCCACCATTGACCTTGCTGGAGAGAAATTATAATTATTATTGGGAGCATAACTTTGACTTTAAGAACAATCTGTTATAGGATATATTCAAAATAAGTGCAACATTATTTAAAATTTACATTTCTATTAGATATGACTTTGTTCTTGGTTATGAAAGGCAATTTCATAAGCAGAAAGTGATATTGAAGATAAGTTTAAAGAGACATGAGAAAAGTTGACAGATCCATACATTCTGCAGTAGGATACTTAATCCCCCTTTAAGTTCAGAGATATTGTCCAGACCACTTTACTTCCTATGTGGAAACTGACATCCAATGTTCTAATGAGAGTATCAGAAATCAGAAGATAATTAATTATACAGAGCTGAATATGAGGTGACTAGGTCACCTTATCCTATAGAAGTGAATCTGGGGGCCTGGAGAGATGGCTCTGAGGTTAAGAGCACTGACTGCTCTTGCAGAGGACCCAGGTTCAATTCCCAGCACCCACATGGCAGCTAAGAATTGTCTTTAGTGCTGGGCTTGGTAGCACACACCTTTAATCGCAGCACTTGGGAGGCAGAGGCAGGCGGATTTCTATGAGTTCAAGGCCAGCCTGGTCTACAGAGGGAGCTCCAGGCCAGCTGGAGCTACAGGGAGACCCGGTCTCAAATAAAATAAAATAAAATAAAATATTTTTTAAAAAAGAAATGAATCTGAACAGATATTTGCCTGAAGACTAAGATGAGATAAGTTAATTTTCAAAAAAAAAAAAAAACTTAAGTGACATATCTATGCTAGGTGAGGTCAATAAGCACTGACTCGAATTTATTGTTAAAGTTATTGAGAACAAAAGATTATTACCTATAGTACATAGAACATGAAACAAAGGAACTTTTTTAATCTAGAAGTTTAAATATCAATAGGGATAACATGGTAAATGATATGGTTAGGCAATATGATTTTAATGATTAAATAAGGTTGTAAATACTTTAGTTCAGATAAGAGAGGGCTACTTGGTCTAGTAATATTTTATAAATTATGAATAACTTATATTAGAAGTTACAACTTAAGGAGAAAGCTGTTTGGGTAGGCCTAAGAGGAGGAATCAAAAATAGAAAGAGATCAAAAGTGTTCAATATTAGGACAGGTTTGGGTGGCACTGAGCAGAGAGTTTTGCAAGGTTTAGTGAAAGGTCAGATTAGAAGTGCAAGTGGAATGAGGTTCTAGATGGTGCTAATTAAAACTTTAGATAATTGATACAATATTTTAATAGTAGTTAAAGATATGAGAGTCCTTGGAGGCAGAAGATCATCTTTGGAGAAGGCATAAAGACAAGGGTATGAAAATGAACTGCTGGGCTGGAGAGATAGCCTAGCGGTTAAGAGCGCCGACTGCTCTTGTGGAGGACCCAGGTTCGATCCCCAGCACCCATGTGGTGGCTGAGAACCGTCTGTAACTCCAATTCCAGGAGAACTCCAGTTCCAGGGGAATCCGACACCCTCTTCTGACCTTGGCGGCATTGCATGACACGGGTGCACAAACCTACATGCAGGCGGTACATTCATACACAACACAAAAAAAAAAAAAAAGAAAAAAAAAGAAAATGAACTGCCAGAGGAAGTTTCATGAAACAGGAAGCCTGTGAAGAGAAGGCTCTAATGTAATTCAATAGCGTGAGTAAGAAAATTACTACATCAATCCGGGGAGGAAAAGAGTGACAGACATAGCTCTTCTAGGAGAGGCTCAGAATGCCTGGATCTGGGTACAGGAGCCTGACATTGAATGGACCGAAAGGTTTGTGACAAAGATTCTCTGACCAAAATTTAATTAGTCTTTTCAGTCTTTTTGTAGGACCATTTGAGTAATTCCTCAAGTAGCCCATGTCATCTGTCTTTCATGGACACATAATTTGCCCATTTTTACCTTTGTGTGAGGAGACAGCATGGAAATGCTTTCTTGGAAGCAGAGATTGAACACTTACCAGACACTGAATCTATTGGTGCCTTGACTTTAGAATTCCCAACATTCAGATCTTTGAGAAGTAAATATATTTTATTTACAAATTACCTGGTCTAAGGTATTAGGTTGCAACAGCAAGAATAAATTAAGACACTAAGTTGAAATGAATCAATGTAATCAATGCCAGAAAGGAACACTGCTAAGTCAGGTCAGCAAGAAACTCCCCAACTCTTGATATCTAATCCCTCATACTTGATCAGGTTCCTCACCCTTCTCTAGTTCCCAGTTGTTGCCTGATCAGGTTTTCCGCAAGAGTTCTCTTTGGTCAGTGTACTCAGAATCTTCCTTGCCTCTCATGTTTCCTGATGGTGATTTTTCTTTCTCTGCCTTCTACAGCTGCTCCTTGGTAATAAGTTCTCACTTGGCCTTGTGATGTTAGAGTCTAATCTCTCTCCCTACTGCAAAATTCCTTTTGCCATGTTCTCTCTACCTATTGTGATAATTCTGAATGAAGTCACCTCACCATGCTTTGATAGGTAACCTTCAATAGGTTTTACTCTAGCCTCCACTGAATGGTTTGGAGACAAAAGATAAGAATACCCAGGTCCATCTGGGGAAATCAAAGAGCAAGATAGGGCCAGTTAGTGACAGCAAGGTGCTAAAGGGATCAATGGAAGTCAGTCATTCAAAAGTTAAATTAGGATAATGGAAAGTTTGAATAGTTTTAGTGAGACTAGCAACAGCAACATACATATGACAGGAAATTCAGTATGCTGTATGGATATAGAGATAAGAGAAGCATCAGAACCAACTCAGCAGATTTATTAGCATTTGGCTCTCAATAAGCTGCTTTAGATTGGGTTGACATAACTAAACAAACTTGGACCCTACTATTAGGTTCTGAATGTCTGTGTCCATCAGGAATTCATGCTTGTGATGGGATTAAGAGTCAGGGTCCTTTGGAGATGAAATTAATACTTAACAAAAAATGCTTTCGATCTAAGTAGCCCATGTCATCTGTCTTTCATGGACACATAATTTGCCCATTTTTACCTTTGTGTGAGGAGACAGCATGGAAATGCTTTCTTGGAAGCAGAGATTGAACACTTACCAGACACTGAATCTATTGGTGCCTTGACTTTAGAATTCCCAACATTCAGATCTTTGAGAAGTAAATATCTTTTATTTACAAATTACCTGGTCTAAGGTATTAGGTTGCAACAGCAAGAATAAATTAAGACACTAAGTTGAAATATATGGCAGCAAGGTCCTGGGACTTTGAATGACAAAGAAGCATTGAAGAAAATTTTTGTGTATGCAAGGAAGCTTGAAAACATGCATAAAAGAAGTAACATTAATTTGGAAGAGTTAGCCTTGTGCTTGATTTGTGTTGCTTAGCAGATCTTTTTATTGCATGTTAGTCTTATCTGTAAGTTAAGGATAAATTAACTTAAATTATTACATCAAATTAACCAGTATATTTAGGGATATAATCCATGCTAAGGACACAGTATATTACCTTGTTGCAACAAACAGAGACTATTATAGAGTTCCATAATTGGTCAAACAGAGAGAATAAGTGTTTGTGAGATGCTGAGTCCTAAGCGACACATTTCCAGTGGAACTTCTACACCCAAGGCCCGTGGAACATAGCAGAATAGTTAGAGTAAATATTAATGTACTTCTTTTTTTTTAAATTTAATTTTTATTGATGGTTTGTGCATTTCATACATCATTTTCCAATTCAGATCAGGCATATTTCCCTTTCCCTTCCCCCCCACCCCCACCCCATCCCAGATCATGTATTCTGCCATAACTGTCCTGCATCTTTCAGGTTTATTTTTTTTCATTTTTTAGCTATAAGTGATAATCCATGAGTATAAGCATCCTTCGTGCAAAACCAATCTATAGACTGTTGTGCCCAAACCCCCACAGTCCCACCATTCAGTGGAGGTTGACAGGTTGTTTGTTCAATCAAGTTGATCAAATGAGTGTCCAGACTACATCGCTGTAGTTTCACCGTTCACCCCAATCGCAGCCTTTACATTCTACCACGCCCCCTCTTCCGCAGATTGTTCCCTAGGCTTAGAAAAGGGGCACAGGTGGATGAGAAGTAAAACTGTCCTCTCTCTCTGGAGCTGTTGTGTACTTCTTAACTCTCACCAGTGAAGCTTCATTATGCAACAGAGGATGATTAACACAGGAAGCTCCAAGTGACCAAAATGTAGACATTAAGAGTCTGAGGAATGCATGTCCCTACATTAACCCTTTGACACCCAGGGCTCAGGGACAATTGCAGAAGAAGGTGTGGAAAGACTGAGCTAGGGGTGGTGAATGAGCGCAAGCAGAGGAGGCTGGAAATTGTTCCTATGAACTTACAGCAAAGGTAACAGCATGTAAAAGACCTACACAAACTCAAACCAGATAAAAACCCACCATAGAAATGGGAAACTGGGCAAGAGGACCCAAACTTAGCCAAGGAACTATTGGCAAATAATTACTGCTGGGTAAGGAAGAATTGCTCTTCTTTAATGGAGTGATACTAAGTAGCTAGATTGGTTAACCAGGTTCCAGTGTGTGAACTCACAATGAGGGACATCTGAGGATGCAAACTTGACCCAATAGGCCAGAACATATATGACAGAATGCATGAAATATGGCAGGGAGACTACAGAGGAATGGAGACGGGGGTCTAAGTATGATTAAGATGTATTGAAATGCACAGAATTCAATAAATATATGTTGTTTAAAAAGAAAATACAATAGGCATAATTATTTTATTCTTGTAGATATAATTATTCTACTATATTCTCCATTGTATCTTAATGGAAATGCCTATGCAATTATCATTTTCCATTTTCTGTATACTCAATTTAAGGTCAAATGTTTCTTTGTGCTTGTGAATCCCTAAGAAAAGGCCATTCTCATTCAAAAAATATGTTCACTACAATATGAAGATATTATAGAAATATGAACAGGAATATGTAAGTTTTAATTTTTGATGAATATTAAGTGTAATAATTTTTTAATTTTATTTTATTTATGTATGTGTATGAATGTACTGTCTGCATGCAAGTCTGTGCACCCGTGTCGTGGAGGTCAGAAGAGGGTGTCGGATTCCCCTGGAACTGGAGTTCTCCTGGAATTGGAGTTTCAGACGGTTCTCGGCCGCCATATGGGTGCTGGGGATCGACCCCGGGTCCTCTGTAAGAGCAGTCAGTGCTCTTAACCGCTAGGCCATCTCTCCAGCCCCAAGGATAGCATGGCTGTTAAAGGCTAAGGCTAACAACCAAAAAGTTAAAGTGTAATAATTTTGAAGAATGAATTTGTTACAAATTTGTGACTTTAGTTAATAATTTTATTTATTTTTAATAATTTACTTATTTTTATTTGTGCAAATGCTTTGATTGTCAATGTGTTTATCAGTGTGTGTACAGTGCTTATGAAGTCCAAAAAAGGATGGTTGATCCAGTATGTGGGTAGTAGGAGTTGAACCTGGGTCCTCTGGAAGAACAACAAGTACTCCGATACCCTGAACCAACTCTCCAGCCTCTGACTTTTTTTATTGATGTTTTGTGTATCTCTTATATCATTTTTCAATTCAGTTCAGGCATATTCCCCTTTCCCTTCTCCCCACCCTACCCCACCCCACCCAGATCATGCATTCTGCCATAACTGTCCTGCATCTTTCTCTCACTTTTTGTTTACTCTTTGAGAATGTCATACAATGTATCTTGATCGTATTTATCACAAACTACTCTCAGATAGAGCCACACCTCTCTACCCCTACCAACTTTGTGTTCTCTCTCTGTCTCTCTGTCTCTCTCTGTCTCTCTCTTTCTCTCTCTCATAATTTTTTTTTGATTTTGTCAAGTTTTCTCTCCATAGCCTTTCTTTTTTTTTTTTTTTTAAATTAATTTTT
>VZQC01003889.1:815117-983556 GCA_009823505.1 Rhizomys pruinosus
CTATTGCTTGCTTTGTGCATTTCATACATTTTTTCAATCAGTTCAGGCTTATTTCCCTTTCCTCCACCCCCACCCACCCCCCCCACCCCATCCCAGATCATGCCATTCTGCCATAACATGTCCTGCATTTTCTCTCAGTTTTTTTTTTTCATTTTTGCTATAAGTGATAATCATTGAGTACAAGCATCCTCATGCAAAACCTACTCTGAGGCTGTTGTGCCCACAACACCTTACACGCCCCACCATCCAGTGGTGGGGTGACAGGTTGTTTGTTCCATCAGTTGATCAAATGAGTGTACAGCTCTAGCTTGTGTAGTTTCACCATTCACCCCAATCGCAGCCCCAGCCTTACATTCCCACAGCCCCCTCTCCGCAGATTGTTCCCTAGGCTTAGGAAAAGGGGCACGGTGGATAGAGGGTAACACAGTCCATCTCTCTGGAAGCTGTTGATTGGACTTGGTCAATTCTGGCTGTTCCTTTTCATGGGCGACTGTTTGTCCACGGGAATAACCCTTCGATCTACTATGAAGTGAAGAACCAAGCAATTAGATATATAGGGATTAAGCAGCATCAATAGCCAATCGTTATGGTCGGTTACTTTAGCATGACACATGTTTTGGATGTGTTAACCATGAATTACAATTTTCTCCCCCCTGTTAAATATGACAGGGTCTTACTGTGGCTTATAACATCCTAACCACTTAGAGGACATGAAGCTTGTTGGCATCAGCCATGGGTTCTTTCTCCAAGGGGAGAGCCCAATGCCAAAAATTAGATTTGGGATACTACAGGCATATGGCTGCCTCTTGCTTGCACATTACTTTCCAGGCAGGTGAGTGTATTCTCGGTTGCTGACTGACGGTTGAGTTTTGCTTACTCAGGAGACTCCATATTTGGCTTTATGGGTTTAGTGTGCCTTTTGGTAACTTCGTAGCATTCCAGGAGAGCCATCTTTACCTTGCGTGTTCGGTCTCAATCCATCCCTCCCCATGTTAACGTCAGGTCTTCGGCAGCAGGGTCTTATTGCCTCTCCTCCGTAGGTAATTGCCACCTAGAGGCAAGGGCCCTTACCCTTTGTGGGCCTTGATCCCCTGGCTACAACATCCACCTGGTGAACTATCCATTGCCTGATGTCCCAGAGCTCCTGTATTAAATATTTTGCCTGCTTGTGCTAGCCCTGGACTTTAGTATTATATTTGGTTCTGAACCGAGAGTAATCCCTTCCACAGTTCCCTGTCTATTAGTCAATTCAAAGAAGCAGTTTTACCGGTTTTATACGAGATTACCTCTACCAATAGTTGTCTCCCATTTCAACAGTTGGAGAGCGGCTCGATCCTCCTTGTCTCTTTTCCTTTATCTGGGTGGGGGCCAAGGCCACGTCTCTATCTACGCTTCGTCGAGACACCCGAAGGAAGTTTTCATTAGGACTCTTTTAACTCGTTGTCTACCCAGTAGGACTCCACAGAGGGGTTCCGATGTTATGGCAATCTGGGTTTCTTTCATTTTGCCACATGTTCAGCTCGTTAGTGCCTTTTGGTTCATCTACCTATCATGATCGAGTCTTTGTTCAACCGACAGTAGCTATTCTCGTATTGTCCACATTTACCTATGTATCATTCCTCATCTCAGATCGCAGAAGTCGAGACGATTCTTCTCAGGTTAAGTAGTGAGTGACTTGTCCGTGGAAAATCAACGAATCCTCTCTCTCTCCATATTATTTCTATTAGATTGAGAAGCTAGCCTGCACGAGGTGTGTGTGTTAGGTGATCGATATAAGGTTTCATGTCTTTCTGTATCCCCCCCCCTTTTTTTTTTAGCGTTGAGTCTCCAGAGATAGTTGTATTTTACATGATATAGGGGGAAGTCAAGGCATCGATTTCATCAAATTCACCAGTTGTTTTGGCGTGGACTATATATGGATTAACTGGGAAGCAATAAATTTACTTTTTACAGTAATTTCTCTTAAAGATGAATGCTACAAGGTGATACTTGTACAAACAGAGTACAATTATAGAGAACATTTGTTATGTGCCAATCCCACAGTTATTGCTCTACAATTTTATGTAAACAAACATGGGTCAAACAGCGAATTATAATCTCCATTTTAATTCAGATGCAACTTCCAATTTTTTTATCAGATTCTGTGAAACCATGTTGTGTTTAATATACACATGTTTACTTTACTTTTACTAAGTCTATAAAACACCATTTGTGTCTGTAGACAGTGTCTAGGCAAACTGGGTACTTGTTGACTCACGTCAATTAAAGATGCCTTAATCGAATACTACACCCGTGTCTCCCCCCCATCCCCCTTTCCAATTCACCATTTCAGTCCATTTTCTGATGCAGTCTTTCTGTTGTTCTTTTACTATGCCTCCCTCTCCTATGAGAAATATTTATATCTGGGTTGTGGTACTAGCATCCACATATGAGGGACACCATTTGTCGTTTGTTTTTCTGGGATGTGTTACTTCACTTAACATAATGTCTTCCAGCTCCATCCATTACCTGGCAAATTCATGATGTTGTCCCTCTTTACTGCTGCATAGTATTCCATTGTATACATGTACCACATTTCTCTATCCACTCGTCAGTTGAAGGGCACCTGGGCTGGTTCCCAGCTTTTTGCTATTGTGAAAACAGGCTGCCAATAAACATAGCTGTGCATGTATCTTTGCAGTAGTTGTGAGTCTGTGTGGTATATACCCAGGAGTGGTATGACTGGGTCAAATGGAAGGCTCATTTTGAGTTCTTCTAGGGTTCTCCCACACTGCTTTCCATAGGGCTGTACAAGTTTACATTCCCCCAGCAAGTGGATGAGGTCCCCTTTCCCCACAACCTTCTCAGCACTTGGTGTCATTCATGTTCCTGATCCTAGCCAGTCTTATTGGAGTAAGGTGGTATCTCAGAGTGTTTTTAATTTGCATTTTTAATTATTAAGAGAGTTGAACACTTGATTAAGATGTTTCTCGGCCAATATCTAATTCCTCTACTTGTGAGTCTCTATTAAGATCTTTGGCTCCATCTTTTGAGATGATTCATTTGTTTTCTTTCTTCTTTGTTTTTGAGTAGCTTGTATACTCTCTGGAAATTAATGCTTTGTCAGATGTATCTGTTGTGAAGGTTTCCTCCCACTCTTGTGGTTTTCTCCTCACTTCCTTTATTGCTTCCTTTGATGTACAGAAGCTTTTGAGTTTAATGAGGTCCCATTTGTCAATTGTCTTCTATTTCTTTCTGTGCAGCTGCTGTCGTGTTTAAAGAAGTCTTTTCCTTACACTTGTCTTGTAGTCTGTGCTGCCAAGCTTCTCTTCTATCACCTCCAGAGTTTGGGGTTTCACGTTGAGGTCTTTGGTCCATCTGGAGTTGACCTTTGTCAAGTGAGAGTGGAGGGGTTTAATTTCATTCTTTACAAGTGTTGATCCAGTTTTGCCAGCACCACTTGCTAAGATGCTGTCTTTCTTCCATTGTGTCTTCTTGGCCCCCTTGTCAAATATGAGGTGTGGCTGAAATTGTATGAGATCAGGTTTGGATCTTCAGTTTTATTCCATTGGTCAAATGGTCTGTTTTTGTGCCAGTACCAGGGACTGTTTTATGATATAGCCCTTAGTATAGTTTGATGTCTGGTATAGGGATCCCCCTGTATTGCTCTTTTAACCAGGGTTGCTTTGGCTATTGTGGGTCTTTTGTTTTTCCAAATGAAATTGAGGATTTTTTTTTCCAGGCCTGTGAGAAACTCTTGGGGATTCTGATTGGGATCGCATTAAATCTGTACACAGTTTGGTGTAGGATGGTACATTTTTACTATATTTATTTCCCAACCATGAGCATGGGAGGTTGTCCCATCTTCTGATGTCTTCCTCAATTTCCTTTTTCAGGGTTAAAATTTTTGTTGTTAGTAGATCCTGGTGTCTTTGGTTAGGTTTGTTCCTAGGTATTTTATGTTTTTGAGGCTATTGTGAGTGGAGGTCTCCTGTAGTCTTCTTCCATTGCTTTGTTGTTGGTGTACAGAAAGTACTGATTTTTTCAGGTTTGTTTTGTATCCTTCCACTTCACCAAAGCTCTTAATCGTTTCTAGGAGTTTTCTGGTGGAGTTCTTAGCATCCCTTAGTAGACAATCATATCATCAGCAAAAAGGGATAGCTTGACTTCCTCTTTTCCAATTAGACTCCTTTAATTTCCTTTTCTTGCCTTATGCCCTAGCTAGGGTTTCTAGCACTAATTGAAGAGGAGTGGTGACAGGGGGCAGCCTTTGCCGAGTTCCCTACCTTTAAGGGGATTATTCTGTCATTTCCCCATTTAGGATGATATTGGCTGTAGGGTTTTTGTATATGGCTTTGATTACATTGAGAAATGATCCCTCCAGCCAATTCCCTCCAGGAACTTTAAACATGAAAGGGTGTGCATGGTTTTGTCAAAGGCTTTCTCCGCATCTATTGAGATGATGGCGTGGTTTTGTCCTTCAGTCAATTGATATGATTTAGATGTTTATTGAATTTTCGTATGTTGAACCAATCCCTGCATTCTGGTAGAATACAACTTGGTCCCTGGTGGATGATTTTCGTTTGATGTGAGTTTGTATGCGAGTTTGCCAGAATCTGTTTAGAATTTTGGCATTTGTGTTCATTAGGGAGATGGGTCTATAGTTCTTCTTTTGGTTGATCTTTCTGTTTGGGTATGCGTAATGAGCTGGGTTCATAGAAGGAATTTGGGAGAAGCCCTCCATTTGTATCCTTCTAACAAATTAGTAGTAATGGTTGTAAGTCTTTACGAAATATTTATAGAATTCTGCCGTGCACGTGACCTCATCTGGGCTGGGCATTTTTTGGTTGAGGTACTTATTACATCTTCGATTCTTCCTGTACTATTGGTCAGTTTAGGCTGTCGATCTCTTCATGGTTGGCTTTGGTGCATTCCCAGGATTTCAGATATTTACATTTCTTCTACGTTTTTCAACTCTAGTAGTAATATAAGTATTCTTGAAGTAGTCCCGTTTTGATTGTCTGCTGATCTTCATTGTCTGTTGTGAATTTCCCTTTCATCACAGGATTCTATTGATTTTTGGGTTGTTCCTCTCTTTTGGTTCAACTGGGTAGAGGTCTGTCTATCTGTTTATTCTCTCAAAGACACACCTTTGGATTCATCTGATTTTTGTATGTTTTCTTTTTTCATTTCATTGATCTCTCTGATTCTTTGATTTCTTTTGTCTGCTGCCTTAGGGTTCATGTGTTGTCTCTCAATTTTTTTTTTTATTTCGTGTTGTTGTTAGATCGTTCACTTGTGCTCCCTTTCTGTTTTTTTAATGTGGCATTCTTAGAGCTATAAACTTTCCCTCTTAGGATTGATCTTTAGGTGTCCATAGATTTTGTGTGTGTTTTTATCATTGTCATTCAGTTCCAGGAATGTTTTTATTTCTTTTTTTTTTCTTCCTTGACCCACTCATTTTTAGTGATGTGTTGTTTAGGTCTCACGTGTGTTCCTGTAGGTTTGTAGGCTTTTCTTGTTATATGAGTTAGTTTATTGACACTTGTCTGATAGAATGCATGGAGATTATTTCACCTTTTCATTATATTTGTGAGTTTTTCCCTGTGTCCCAGATTATTGGTCTTATTTTTGAGAATGTTTCCATGAGGTGCTGAGTAGAAAAGTGTATTCTTCTGGTGTTTGGGTGAATATTCGGTAGATGTCTGTGACGTCCATTTGGTGTATTGTGTTCAGTTTTAGCCTGGCGCGTTATGGCGTCTCCCCTGCGACCCCGGTTCCCGCCCACAAGTCCAGCCGGGACCAGAGCAGAGGGAAACGCGACCCTGCTCACCCGAGCGCGGTCCCTCTGGGCCGGGGACCCCGTAGACGGGTTCACAGCGAGACCCTCTCCCAGCTGCCCCCCGCCAGACCCCGCCTAGAGCTGAGGAGCTGTTTACCTGGCCTGGCGCGTTATGGCGTCTCTTCTCTCTCATAATTTAATAGTTGATTCCAATAGTTGGTTCCAATTTGCTTTGTCCCTATATTTCTGGGTTTGGGGCTATTCATTGGAGACAGACCTATCAAGAGCTACACCCTTAAGGAAAATTGACTTTCCCTGACTTAGAGGTTGTCAACTGTCCATAGCTTCTCAGTTAGGGGTTCAGGCTGATGAACTCCCTTCCACTCCATGCTAGATTATTGACTAGCTTGATCCTGTGAAGGTCCTGCACAGGCAACTACAGCTGCTGTGATTGATAAGCACTGTGTGAAATGTCCAGGAGACACTGCTTTGCATGGGTTCTCCCTGATCTATGATGCTTAAAATCTTTCTGTCCCCTCTTCTGAGATAGTCCCTGAGCACTGTGGAGTGGGTATGATACAGATGCCCCATTTGTATCTTCACACTCCACAGTCACTTCTTCTATATCCTTTGATTAGTCATGATTTTCTATATTTACCACCATCCAGTGCACAAAGAAACTTCTCTGATGTGGTCTGAGATATGTACTAATCTAGAAGCAGAGACATTAAAAGTTAGAAGACAGTTTGATAATATATCATTTAGTAAAATAATGGCAGTGGATTCACCTCTGGGACCTATTAACTTCCCATCTATGGGTTCTTGCCCAGATTTACAGTAGCAGGCATGCATTTCGTTCTGTGGACTGGGGCTTAAATCCAATCAGAAAATGGTTATTTCCCATATAACATTCATGCCACTATTGCACTATCAGGCATCACTGCAGTTCATAGGTTTCACAGCTGGGAAAGACAGCTGTTGACTTTTCCCCCTTAGCATCCTATATAGCATCTTCTGGAACTAGAGAGCTAGCCAGTAGGGAAAAATACTTTCTGATCAGTACCAATTTGATTTCTCCATATCCTGTGATCAACATGTGTAGTGACTTCAGTGATAGGGTCCTACCAACAAGTTCTGATGGGCGATCAAGAGCAATTGTAATAGCACTTACTGTTTGTGGGTTTCTACCATATCTCTGACAAATTGCTCAAAGGGAGGTATCCCAGACCTGGCAATGGGCTTTTTTTATTGGGGAACCAATGGCTTCTGGAATGAACATAATTTTTAAAAGTATTGATAAGTGGAGATGTGCAAAGGATATGACCTGGACAAATTCATAGTGCAAATATCTGAAATTAGGAAACTATTTTAAAACAATCAGTTGAAAGACTTATATAGTGTCTGGAAGGATTTATAGACTAATAATCAGTGTTTGGCAATAGAGGTGAAGTTTTGCATTTCTATACCAATACTGACTTAGTAGAACACCTGTGATGACAGAATGTTGAGCAATGGATTAGAAAGCCTTTGACTAAGAGCTCAAATCTGCTAATTTAGCAGAAGAGAGAACTGGCTATATTTTTCTGCGGTTTGATTAGATTATATCTATTTACTTACCCATCACCATAGACAATGTTTGGAAAGCAAAACCACCATCAGTCTCTATAGGAAACTGTCAGCTACTTTAATTGTTCTTTAGTTTCTCTCCTCAAATTTAGTCAGTCAGATCATGGCACATTTCATCCCTAAGTTTCATATAAAAATCACAGTTGTGATGCCTTAAAATTATCAGAAAAATATGTACAGAGAACAGCCAAGAGGGTACATAGTGACCATAGTCAAGCAAGCTCTAATATCTTAGAAGATACTACTAAGCATTTTATTATTGTTTTTGTCTGATGATGTGATTTATTAAAAGCAATTCGCATCATTTGACTACATGAATGTCTAAAATGGATGGCTTTTATCATTTCTAAGAAGCAATATCTTTTTCTATATAAAGCAAAATATCATTCTTGACCCAAAGGCAAATTAATAACTAGTTCCTTGATCTTGAACTTCTAACCTCTAGAATTGTAAGAAGTGCATTGGTGTTCTTCATAAATTAAATAGTTTTAGGTATTCTGCAATAGCAATGTATAAAATGTTAAGATAGTCAGAGTTAGAAGTCAGCACTAGCTACCATAACAACATTCAGTAGACTGACAAAAAAAATCCACAGAAATTACTATTATTATTATTATTATTATTATTTGAAGTTCTTGAGGTTTTATAATAAAAAAATAAGGTGTTATTTGTTGAGCTTTGGATGAGGCTTTCTTCCTGCTTGCAGTTGGCTTTGCTCTCATTGAGATCTAAGATTCTTTTCCTTGGTGTATACCTGAGAGACATGGAGAGAGAGAGAGAGAGAGAAAGACAGAAACAAAGTCAGGGGGAGAAAGACAGAGAGAAAGAGGGAGGTCTTCTTTTTTATTTTTGTTTTTTGGTCTTTTTGAGACAGGGTCTCCCTGTAGCCCCAGCTGGCCTGGAACTCGCTTTGTAGACCAGGCTGGCCTTGAACTCACAGAGATCCGCCTGTCTCTGCCTCCCGAGTGCTAGGATCAAAGGCATGAGCCACCATGTCCAGAAAGAAAGGTCTTCTTATAATGACCCCAAACTTACAGTGAAAGCTTCACTCTCATGACCTGATTCTAACACTAGTTATCTGCTCAAGACCTTATATTAGAAACTAGGTCTTCCAAATATGAATAGTGAGAGTAATCAAACATCTTGCCCATAATGAACAGAGACAGCAGCCATTTTTGTTGATATATTTCTTGTATTCGGTATGTTGAGTCATGAAACAAGTCTCTTTCAAAGAGAAATAAGGGACACATATCCAAGCTAGTTTCTCAAGCAAATAAGAGGGGGGCACTGGTGCAAGGGTGGATTAGAGTAGCTTAGGAATCCTTTTCACAGTTTCTATGTCCATTAGTCAATTAAAGAAGGCAGTTTTACCGATTTTACAAGAGAATACCTCTATAACCACTGGCTCTAATCTACAGCTGGAGAACGACCTCATCATCATCATATTTCTCCTTATTCTATGGGGGGGGCGTTAAGAAAGTCTCTTGTATTAAAACCTTTGTGGCACCTAGAAGGTAAGCTTCATTAGGATTCATTAAAATAGTTGTTACTAGTAGGATCCAGAGAGGGGCCTGATGTCTGCAGCAATCTGAGGCATTTCTTCCCTTCAATACCCAAAGGAGTCAATCCTTCTGCTGGGACTTTCTGGTACATCCTACTCACTGCAAAGCTGCATTTTCTTTCTCAGCCATTAAGTTGGTGACACTCTGGCCTGTTGGAACATACAAATCCTTTCCAGTAGTTAGTTTTAAGATTTGGGTTGCAAGTTTTTTTGACAAAATTTTTCATATCTATCTATATCCCCCTTTTTTATTTTAGGTTTTTTATTTTTGACCCATGAGTCTCAAAAAAGCAGTTGTATTATACATACCTATAGGGTGGAATCAAGGCACAGATTTCATCAAGTTCACCCATGATGTTTTGGGTTACTGTATGTGATTAACTTGGGAAACAAACTTTATTTTTGAGTTAAATCATCCTATAGGTGAAAGAGATTGCTACCAGGTGATACTATATGACAGCAAAAATATAGAGAACATTTTACCAATTCCAAAGTAATTGTTATACAGTTTTTAATTAAAGCTAATGTGGACAACAGCAATTTATATCACCAATTAACTCAGATGCATTACCGTTTTTATCAGCCTTTAAACCAATGTTGTTTAATATACACATATTTACTTTTACTAAGTCCTAAAACACCATGTATCCTGTAGACAGAGTTGAGACAGAGAGGGCAAGACTTGTCCTTCAGCTTCCATTGGACAAAGGATGTAACTACATCAATGATCATATCCTGAGAAGAAAGTGAAAAGGAAAATCTAAAAGCCTAAACAGTAGTTGGAAATGCCTTAACAGAAGTGAAAAATCTGCATAGGGCAAATCCCTTAGGTCAGGGAATCTTTTAAGTGTGGAAGTTCAAGGCTCTAACAAAAGGAAAAATGTGACAAAATTGACTTTTTTTTTTTTGGTCTTTTTGAGACAGGGTCTCCCTGTAGCTCTGGCTGTCCTGGATCTCACTCTGTAGACCAGGCTGGCCTCGAACTCACAGAGATCCGCGTGCCTCTGCCTCCCAAGTGCTAGGATTAAAGGCATGCACCACCACACCCAGCATTTATTTATTTCTGTATGTGTATCAATGTACTGTCTGCATGCAAGTTTGTGCACCCATGTCGTGCAATGCCGCGGAGGTCAGAAGAGGGTGTCAGATTCATCTTAAGATTCATTTTGAAGGGGACTAGATATGGCTCAGTGGTTAAGAGCACTGGTTATTCTTATAGTCCAGTATAGGACTGGAGTTTGATTCTCAGCACATACATAGCACCTAACAACTACCGCTAACTGGGGATCCTGCCCTCTTCTGACATCCTTGGGCAATCCACAATATGGGTGCACCTACCTGTATGCAGGCAATGCACTCATACACACAATAAAATAAAAATAATGCATAAAGTATTTTAAGATTCATTTTTAAATACATGGCAGTGTGAGAAGTTGCCTTAGCCTTGGCTTTCTCTCTTAGCAGGTAGTTCAGATTCTCTAAATCCAGATTTGTTAGTGCATAACAATCTACATACATCCATTTCTCTTCCCTAGCCCCACTTCTTTCTTATATGTTGGCCTCTTTGATTGGGATTATTATTAAATGACATGGAGAGTTCAGGTAATTAGTATGTGGATATGACAGAGAAGGAGGAGAGATAAATGGGAAGCTCAGAGGCAGCAAGCTGTGATAATTCCATTATAGGCTTTGCTTCAGTAGTGCCTTTGGATCCCAGACATAATGAGACAGTAGGGGTCTGCAATTTCACTGACTGAGGGTCTCTTTATGATGTGCTGAACTTAGTGAATTAGATCGGAGATCCATCATTTTATTAGTAGCATTTTGTTGAAGCAAATTAGTGCTCAGGCGCATAGTCAGTTTCCTGGGTTAAATCCATGAGCTCACCCAGAATGACTTTACCATCCCTAATCAGCAGGACTTTCCCAGAGAGTTCTAATTTAGTTGAATAATATTGTAACCCTGTTAACTTCTCCTTCC
Organism: Rhizomys pruinosus; assembly: GCA_009823505.1. Lineage (NCBI taxonomy): Eukaryota > Metazoa > Chordata > Mammalia > Rodentia > Spalacidae > Rhizomys > Rhizomys pruinosus. Next base: position 826,046 of record VZQC01003889.1, read on the forward strand.
TGTGCTTCCCTTTTTTCCAATTGCACAAATACAGGCCTAGTTTTTAATATACAGGCAAATGTAAAGTAAACTAAACCAACTGAATGTAAAATGCAGTGATTGTAATTTCTCCTAACAGGAATCCAAGTATAATTGTTACGTTTTCCTCCCTGTAGGGAAATTGCAGCTTGAATAAACTAGAACTGAGGAGGAGAAAGCTATCAGATTAGAGATACAAGACAAAAAGCAGAAGAGAATTTTCAGTGAATTCCATTAAGTCAAGAAATGCTCTGGCCTAGCCAGTAAGAACACGCAAAACTTGAGCAGCGTGTGTCCCTCCAGCTGCAGGAGTATTTGGCTTTCTGGGAGCACTTTAAAGTGAACTTTCCCCTCAGAAACTGCCTTTTATTTTGCCAGGAAGACTGAAAGAAAAGCATGTGTTTTCATTTCATCTGAAGATCAGCACTTGCTCCACACTGTTCATGCTTAGCCCAAGGTGGTGATAATAACAAGAACACAAGAAAAAATATGACCAGAATTCAGACATGAGAGCAGACAGAAAGCCTAGAAGACAATTAATTAAAGGAGAGCAAACGTATTTTCCAGGAAGGTTCAATAAGGCATGAGACAGTAGGAGTATGGGGAGGCAGTTTATTTGGAATTTCTTGGGTTTGGAGGAAAGAAATATGAGACTATGTGGCTCATTAAAAGAGCCAGAGCTGAGGCAGAAGGTTTTGTTTGGTGAGTGTTATTGTTCAATACACATGCATACAATAAAATGCATGAATATTCGTTTGAGACAGTATCTTTTTGTAGCTCCCTATGGAGCTGGCCTGGAACTCCTATGGAGAGCAGGCTGACCTCAATCTCACAGGAATCTTCCTGCCTCCATCTCCCAAGTTCTGGCATTAAAGATGTGCACCGCCACAATATATCTGCAAATCTCAACAGATAATATATGAATATTACTATATGGAAGAAATGAAACTTTATAAAGGAAAAGAAAACACACAGAAAGGCAAAAACATCATTTGCTGTGGGGCCTGATATTCCATTTGCTTGGAGCATTAAGGGGGCCTGGCTTTTTGCTGGGGATCAAGCCACCCTCGCTCGCCAATTGATAAGCCTGCCCTGCAGCCCTGCTTTGAGGAGCTGGACAAAGGATGTCACATTTCTGAGATATCTAAAGAGCAAATCTTGATTTTGGGGAAACAACTGGAGCCTTTGCCAGCTATTGTCTTCCATAGCAAGCACACTCTGAATTTACCGTGCACTCTCCCACCCCCATTCTCGCCAAAAGCCTGCCAGATGCTGGTATATAAGACTCCAAAGTTCTGCAAATAAACGAGTTTTGGTCCATTTTGGCCATCTTCCAGGTCTTTGACTTGTTGGGTTTACCAGCCTCCAAGACCTCCTTCTTCTCTCCCACCCCCAACCCCACCCCCAGCCTGCAGCTCAGCACGTAAGCTTTACTCTGGTGGGGAGTCTGGTGCGTGTGTCTCAAAGCGATATCTGGGAATCCCACTGCCCCCAAATCTGCAAATATGCACCTGACAAGGGGTTTATATTCAGGATGTATGAAGAACTAAAAAACCTTAGTAGTAAGTAAAAAAAAAAAAAAAAAAAAAAAAAGCCCAAATAACCGGTTTTGAAATGGGGATGATAGACCTAAATAGACATTTCTCAGAAGAATTCATACAACCAGACACTAGGTATATGAAAAAGCACTCAACATCATTAATCTTTAAGAAAATACAAAGCAAAGCCACAAACAATGAGAGACTGTCTAGCTCCAGCAAGAATGGCTGTTCTCCAAAAGTAAAGATGATAAGGGCTGGAGAAGAAGGAGAACAAAGATCTCTCACACACTGTTGGAGGGAAAGTAGATTAGTAAAGCCATTATGGGTAACAGCGTGGAGGTTCTTCAAAAAGTTAAAAATAGAACTGCCCTAAGATCCAATGATCCTATTACCAGGAATAAAGGACATGAATCCAGCATATCAATGACACATTTGTACTCCCATGATCATGGCAGAATTATGAACAGCAGCCAAGAGATGGAAACAACCTATGTGCATATCAATGGATGAGTGGAAAAGAAACTGTGTAGATAGAAATAATCGAATACCACTAAACCGTGAAATGGATAAAACCCTGTCACCAGAAGTGGAATGGGGAATTAGTGAAACAAGCTGGGCACAGAAGAATGGGTGTGGGATGATTCCAGTCACATGTGGAATCTGGATGAGTGGATCTTGTAGGGCTTGAGAGTCAAATGGTGGTTGATACTAAAGGCTGGAGTAGAGGGAGGAGGAGTTGATCAGAGGGTGCTGAATTACATATAGCTAACAATAGGAAGGGCAGCATTGTCAGTAGGTTGGCTATAGCTGGATAACAGTTATGTAGTAAGCATTTCAAAAACTTAGAAGAAAATTTGCTGAGCATCTTTACCCTAAAGACTCAATATATGATGAGATATATAGTTTTAACTTGATTTAAAAATTACATAATTTACACATATATCGGAACACCCTCTGGTACCCTGTAAATAAGTACTTTTAAATGTCTTTAAATAATAGTTAAAACCAAATTTAATTATTGATGAAAGTTTCTTTATTCTCACTCTAAGTGTCTCTCATTGTTTAGATGAAGAAACCTAGGCTCGGGGAAGTCGATTGAGCTGTCTAAGATAATTCAGCTAAAGCATGTTGTAACTCAGATTTATACCAGTGGTCCACTATCTTGTCATTTAACTGGGTTACTGCATTATGAATTTTGGTATGCCAGGAACTTGGAATGACAAAAACAACTTCGAAACTAAAATTAGGTGATATGAATAGAGGAGATGAAAACAGTTATTAGACTTACAGAAAATTTCTTTGGAGATTGGAACAGGGTTGATTTTATATATATATATATATATAAGATACTATATATATATATATATAATTTTAATCAATTATTGATTTCACTTGTTCTTTGCAATTAGATGGTACTTCCCAAATTAGTTCAAAGAAAATTTACCTTTTACAGAGTTTTAGAAACTATACTTAAATACCTCTGCTATCATTGCCACTCTACTGCTTACCATAAATGTACACCTTGGCTAAAAAGCTTCCTTTTAACTCTATTTGCCGCAGAATAGCTTGGTTTGAATGTTATCTCAACAGAACCACATTTTGTGCATTCTTTTGTGTGTAGTTTCTTGTACTCTCTTCTGCCTTTTTTGTGGTTGTCCATGTTTTACTGCTGTCTGGCTCCATTGTGTGATTCCACTGTAATTATTTTGTTTTTCTCTTGGTATACATTTGAATTCTTTCCAGTTTTCATGATCTCAAATGATGCTGCTGTGGACACTCTTGTGTACATGTGCATGCCTCTGTGTGTGTGTGTGTGTGTGTGTGTGTGTGTGTGTGTAGGGAGAGAGAGAGAGAGTTCAAGATCTTCTTCATTTTGTTTCTTCTTTTCTATTACTTCCTCTCTCCCCCTACCCACACCTTTTCTTCTTTTTTGGGTTATTTTAATTGCAACAAGATCTTCCATATACTGTTGCATAAATTTAGTGCTAATGAAATCATTGTCTTGTTTCAAAGCCAACCTCACTCTCACCTGTCTCTCTTCAAATATTTCTGATTCTCTAGTTTTTCATTTTAGCTTTTGCAATTTCATTCCCATTAATTTATGTTCAGCATTTTTTTTTTGTCTTTTCGAGACAGGGTCTCCCTATAGCCCCAGCTGTCCTGGTATGTTCAGCATTTTAAACTATGCTTCATATTTTGGTTTGCTTCTCTTTTCTGTTTCATTTATTTATATTTTCTGCTTCAGTCTGGCCTATTTTCAAGCTAATTAATCCTCTCCTTACCTGTCTAGTCTGATGCCAAGTCCATCAATTGTATTCTAAACTTTAGTTGCTTTATATCCTATTTCTATAATGATTGTTTTCCTGATATTCAAAAAACAGTTTTTTTTGAGATAGGGTCACCCTATCTCAAAGACTCTGCTGGCCTGGAACTTGTTACATAGACTAGACTGGCCTACAGAGATTTGCCTGGCTCTGCCTCCTGAGTGTTGAGATTAAAGGTGTGTGCCACCAGGCCCAGATCTTTCCTGATTTTTAAAAATGTATTTCAGTTCTTTCTTGAAATGTTCAACATTTCATGTAATTTCCTGTGTATAGATCAGTCACTTTAATGTTCATCTATAATAACACTGACACGCTCATCATTTGCTTATTTAATTTTTTCTGGCATGTTAGTGGAGGTTTTGATGAAATGTCAGAAAGGGGTATAAAATTTTCTAGAGGACTTGGCTCTACAGGGAGAGCTTAATCACTTTCTGGAAAGTAAATTACTTTCGCCCAGTATAGTTGTGACCATTTTAGTCTTTCCCTTATTCCCCGAAGATGGTCTTTTAGTGTTTCAACTCTTACATTCCTTTCTTTCGAATAAATTAGTTTCATTTTTGTCTCCCTGGCACTACGAGAAAAGAAACATTCACCTCCTTTTTAGCTTCTAAGTCTTACCAATACAGTCCCAGTCATAGATGCCTCAAGCTTTATGTAAAAATTTTTAAGCTTATTCGATTCCTGGGCATTCTTTTTTCTTCACGCTATGGGTGCCTCATGCAAGTCCTGATTACTGTGGTAGTAACTGTGTCCTAAATTTTGCTTGTCTAGCCCTTCGAGACTCCCAAATCTCTGGACCACTTTTTACATTTTAGCTTGTGTGTCTTGCTGTGATCTTAAGTGGAATCCTGGGGAGAGATCGCAGATGACTTGGATGTTCCTCAGTGTTCTCATGTCCACTCCCTTTCCTTTGCCTGAGGTCAGCAGTTTTAAAGTTCACTCAACATTTGTCAGTGGTTTCGAAGAGTATTTTTTAATGTTTTAATTTTATTATTATTATTTATTATTATTTGTTTATGTCTTGTCACCCTTTATAGAGAAACCACAGTTTGCGGATTAGCATACCGTCCAAGCATCTGTGTCTATGCTCACAGCTTAGCTTGACATAATAATTAGTACTGCTTAAATGCCTGTACATCCAATTGCTTGTGCTTTGTTAGTATGACTAAAAAGGTACCACTGGAAAAGCTGTCAACCCATGAAGGGAAACAACCTGAACAGACTAGAGTCCAAAATGACAACTCCAAAGAAAGTAGACTGTTTTCTTCTCACCCACTTGTGCCCCTTTCCCAAAGCCCAGGGAACAAACTGCGGAAGAGGAGGCATGGTAGAATGTAAGGGCTACGGAGAGATAGGGCTGAATCATGAGACTACAGGAGTATAGTCTGGACTCCTAATTGATCAACATGCTTGTGCATACAAGCTTCTCCAACTGGACTATGGGAACCTTGGGTTGTTCAAAATTTGGACATAGATACTTGCAAAATGCACCAGTTATCTAATTGTATGAAAAACTGAGTAACATCAATGTTATCTGCAAACAACTGTGTCATTATATTGTAGAATCCCTTAAAAATAAACAAATAAAAAAAGAAAAAAATTATTACTATTATTTTTTTTTTATGTGTATGAGTATGCTAACTGCATGTAGGTTTGTGCACCCATATTGTGTCGTGCAAAATGCCGCGGAGGTCAGAAGAGGGCGTCGGATTCCCCTGGAACTGGAGCCACAGATTGTTCTCAGCCGCCATGTGGGTGCTGGGGATCGAACCTGGGTCCTCTGCAAGAGCAGTCGGCGCTCTTAACCGATAGGCTATCTCTCCAGATGGAAGAGTATTTTGTATGATGTCAGGAACTGCACCATTAGTCACCAGTAGAGGTCTAATAAAAAGCTTTCTTTCTTTAAAAAAAGATTTATTCATTTATTTATTTTATGTGGATGTGTGTTAACTTAGCATACGTATGTATGTCACATGTGTCGTGCCTGTTGATGCCAGAAGAGGTGTTATATACCCTGCAACTGGAGTTATGGGCAGTTGTAAGCTGTCTAATGTCAGTTCTAGTAATTGAATCCAGATCCCCTGGAAGAAAAGCAATGGTTTAACCACTGAGCCATCTCTCCAGCCCTAGAGCTTGCTATCTTTAATATACTGATTTTGATATAGGAAGCTAGCTAAGCTTTAAATTTGAATTTTCTCATTTCTGAAATGATTCAATGTCTTTTCATTAGGAGAAATAAATACTGACACATGGGGATCAGGTTTCAATGTGAATTTTGGAGGGTCATGCTCAAATAACATCTAGCACAGATGTAGTAAGTGATCGACTGACTGTTTTATATTGATTCCCCTACATAGGAAATCATAGCAGAGGCATTAATCAGAGGAGGAATGGAAGGCCAGAAGGTTCACAATAAAAGAGGTGCACAGGAAGGTGAAGAAAGCCTTGGTGCAGAAATGTATAGCCCACGGTCTCTTGTAGTGGCATAGGAATAACAGAATTTGCTTTTTTATTCTCTCTTATGATTCCTTGGACATGTTTGTGATGAATCAATGAGTCAAAGAATACAGATTCTCTTCCCACACACTATATGCTATACTCAAGTATTTAGAAATATTTAGATTAAGCCAGGCATGGCAGCACTGCCTGATTTGCCCAGTTACTAAGAAAGCTGAAGTGGAAGGAACACTTACATTTAGAAGATGGAAACTTACCTGAGTGAATAAAGTGAGATTCCCTCCAAACGAACAAACAAACAAACATACCTAAACAACAAAACCAAAACAAGCAAAAACTGAAATAACAACAACAAAACCCCCACAAACCTCAATACTTAGACTAAAACTCCAGTTTTCCATTCAAGCCTCAAGCAGCTATTTTAAGTCTTCGTAGCATCTCTTGCTAATACATAGAAGAGGCATAACAGTAACACCTTGTGCTGTTTTTTTTTTTGAAAAGAAGGTATGAAGTATTTAACCATGTGTCTGATGTATAAATTAACACTGTGATATATTTCAGTTTTCTATAGCCTTGTAAGAGTTTTTTCAAAACTTAAAAGCTGAAAACAATTGCATATGTCACTTTATATACATGGATAAAGGATTTCAGAAATGACTTAGCTGTGTGGCTCAGGTTCAGGGGCTTCTATGAGTCTGCTCAAGATGGTAACTTGACCTTGAGAGGGGACAACGCCAGCCTCAGTCACTGGTGTTTGCAAGGTATCGTTTGTTCTCCATTGTACTTCTAACAGCTGGCCATCCCATCAGCAATTCAACTGAAGAGAGAGAGAGAGGAGAGAGAGAGAGAGAGAGAGAGAGAGAGAGAGAGAGAGAGAGCAGGTCCAAAGCAGAGGTCATGGTCTTTATATAAACTAATCTTCTCAAAGATGCAGGACAGTTATGGCAGAGTGCATAATCTGGGGTGGGGTGGGGGGAAGGGAAAGGGGACTATGTCTAAAGTGAACTGAGAAATGATGTCTGAAATACACAAAACATCAATAAAAGCATTATAAAATATAAACTAATCCTCTCACTTCTGCTGTGTTTCATCCACATGAGTCCCAGTGTCCAACCCACACTCAGATGAGGGGCATTACATAAAATTTGGGGCCATCTTTGAGGATATGAATTGCCAAACAAGATATATTTGTTGTCATTTCTGGGCAAAAAACATTATCATAAAGAAGGGACAGATTATATATTAAGCTTTGATTTAGTTAGGCAAAAATGAATGGCAAAAAATCTTTTTTCTGATATTAATGTGTTCTCTGTTTAAAGTTTCTATGTACAGAGTCTTAGTATGATGGTGTGGCCCACAGTGGCCAGTGATACTGAACATACACATGTGACAGTCCTGTCACATCTGACAAACTGACATTGGGAGGGATGCATGATGCTATAGATCTAGGTTGATCAGGTTTAGTTCCAGAGCCTCCATTTAATAGTCACGTATCCTTGGAAAAATCACCCAGCCTCACCATGTCTCAGCTTCCTCTATTGCAAAATAGGAAAATGGTTCCTGTGAGACTAAAATACAAGCATTGAAAGCACTTTAGAACAGTACTTGTCCACAGCAAGCACTCAATAAATCCTAAAGGACATGAAGGAAGGCATTGCATTAACTGGCCATGCATGCTTCCTCTGTGACCACATTAATGAATATTGTAATTTTCAGATTGGCTCAGCATGAGTCTTGTGCATGCTGCCACCATTGTTGAGAACTCATGTGAAAAGTTCCCAGAGGCCTGAAGGTCTGTTTCCTTATATTCATACACAAATCCTGGTCCTTTGACTCTTTCCATCCCATTGTCTGCAATTGTACTCAAGCTGTGGATGGGTGGGATTTAATATATGAGTCCTATCCAGAGACAGGTGAGGAAGAGTTGATCTTCCTTTTGCATTTATGATGTTTATTTTATGTGTAAGAATATTTTGCCTGCTTGTGTGTAAGTGCACTCGTGTTGTGCAGTGGCCTTGGAGGACAGAAGAGAGTGTTGGATTCCCCTGGAACTGGAGCTATGGACAGCTGTTAGCTGCCATAGGGGGGTGGGGGGCTGTGAATCGTCTGCAAGAGCTTGGCCATCACTCTAGCCCCAAGGGTCTTAATCTTCTTTAAGGGAGGGGCTCTAGATGCATTCCTGTGGATAAACTTGCACCAAAAGACTTATGGGCACAAATTCTTGACTGGATAGGACTTAACATATATGACAGAATGCATGAAATCCACTGGAGGAGTTTGAGGTGGGAGAGGGTCTAAATTTGTTTAATATCTATTATGCGGAAACACAAAAAAATCAATAAAAACATACATAAAAATGCTGTAATTTTCAGATTGCCAGACTAAAACACAAGATTCTTCTTTGTAAAGGGCAAAGTAGGCATCACTGAGCAGGTGGCACTGCTTCTGACTTTTTCAAATTCAATAGCATCTGGAAATTCATTCTCCCAGGCATTAAAAGTACTGGCAACATATCAGCCACTTAAAGAATGCTGGTTGCTTCCCCAGTTCTCCCTTTGCACCTATTTAAAAGGAATCTCTACACAAATGTTAAAGGCAATAGAAAGCAACACCTGCTGAATGAATGGCTCAGGTGGAAAGAAAGCTCCAGAAGATCCCAGAGGAGAAAATGATTTCAGGATGAAGCACTCAGGAAACTGATTGGCAATTAACAAGGGAATTTAATCTGTGGAACCAGCTGCAAAAGGCAATTCGGGGTTGGACCTATTTTTGCTCAGTTATCTGCCAGCATAAGGGAGAAATTGGGCATTTCGATTGCAATGCCCTGATAGTAGAGACTCTATCCACATGCATCTCTCTATGGTCCGTGTCTTGTTTTCCTGTTGGTTAAATTGCTGTTAACTAGAACTACTTTCTCCTTGGGCTAGGAATTGAAGCTTGGTAACATACATCTTTGCAAAGTTCTCAGCTCCTCAAAGACAAGTTCTTGACAAATAAAAGGAAATTCATTTTTTTAAGACTCTAACAAAGAAGGAAGGGCATTATTCATCATTGTCATGACTGCCCTGTATTTTCCATATGGACAATTCTGCTTAAGTGAGTAGACTGCTATGTTCAGTGGGAGACTAGTCGAATATTGAAATGCACTTTTACAATTATCCACTTACAGATTCAGATTTCATTAGAATATTAACTTTTCCCCTTAAGTTATTAAGTGTTGAATAAGAGACAATCAGGGTTTGGAAAGGAATAATCATGAGAAATAGAGAAAAATTCTGAACATTAGAGAAAATTGAAAGGGACAATATAATAGAAGGTCCTAGCTCAATAATTCAGGCTATTAACTAAAATCTTTAGTGATTAGAGAAATTAATTTGTAATATCCTAAAAAAATCAGAATTCTTGTGGCTATTCTTGGGTGTCAGGTTTTTTTTTTTTCTTTTCTTAGTTTTTATTGAGCCTTTAAGGAGATACAAAGACTCTTAATTGTATATTTGTTTCTAATATGTTTTTCCAAAACATATTACAACTTAACAGTGTTAAGATAATAGAAGATAGAAATTAATAACAAAACATACTGCAAAAGTATATAACTTCCCTTTATATAGCAATTACCAATAAAATCTTAGTTATGTTTCTTTCAATAACAGCTATTTTATGGCCAAAATGCATTAGTTTGTACTTTTGAGCAGTGTTTTCTATTGCAAATGGAAGCTTTCCTTTTTTCCTGGTAGAAAATAGGTAAGTGCTGAGGGCCATCAGAAATCTAAACCTAAGACAAAGGAAATCAGTATAATCAAAAAGATTTTATTCTTCTTTAGGGCCAGTTGCTTAACTGTAACATATCATGTTATACACTCATATACACTAAGAATCCAAACTGTGCTCTTTCCTTCTTCAAGCTGGTTTGCTTTTTATCTATAAGGAAGGAAAATATTTCTTAATTAAGAATGACACGTTGCTTTCACTTCTGAGTGGCTTTCTTAATACAGAATATTTTATCACTTCATATAAAATTTTCATCAACTTTTCTTTTAAGGTTGAATAAAATTATTATTTCATAAGAAAGAGTAAGGATATTACTCTTCTTTTCAGGCTTATGAACTAAAGCTGTCTGAAAGGAACTGCATCTTCAAGGCAGATTGGCTGATTAGAACTTCAATGAGCAAGGAGAGATTGGAACATTTCAAATCCAGAGTCTAATTACATTTTATCTTAACATAAGTTTAGCTCCCTTAGAAGCAATTCCTTGTTCACCTCTGTGTCTGACCTTACATCCTGTGACTGTCAATTGAAACCTTTTGAGATGTCTTAACAGACCTCTATGTTCCACCAATCCTAAAGGTAAGAATTTCCTCAGAAAACAGTAAAAGTTCCTCCATGTAACTGGCCTGCTGACATACCATACTTTAATGTGTCTGAAGTGTTTTTTTATGATTTTTATTATGTTACTATAAGAACTTCAAACAATTGTTAACCTCCTTATAAGAAGAAATTTGGGGTACACTAAATCTGTGTTCCTATGGTGGTCTTTTATATTTGACCCCAGAATAGACTGTCTCCCATTTTCCTTGAGGGGAAAGCTGTGCTTTCAATGTCATCAGATGTTTGGGTTTTCATTTCAAAGCCCATCCTTTCTTGGGCTTATGCAACCTTGATTCATTTAAAGAGCTTTCCACTGTCACCACAGCATGTTTACCGGAGCTTAGTGGCTTAAAGCAACATACACTTCTTATTTTATACTTTCTTTTTATACATATGTACATTTATAAATGCATGTATGGATATAACACTAATAACTAAAGAATAGGACAAGAAATTGGAAGGGAGTGGAACATGGGGAGACTTAGATGGGTCTGGAAGGGGTGAAAATAATGGAAGTAGGATACTCATTAGTGAAATTCTCAAAAATTAAATGCTTAATTCTACTAGTCCATGAACATGGTGAGTCCTTGTATCTCCTGGCATCCTCATCTCTCTTTAAATATTTTTAATTTTCATTGTAGAGCACATTATCTTTTCATGTACTTATCTTTAGTTAAGTTTATTCTAAGATTTCTCTTTGAGGCTATTATGAAAGGGAGGCTTTCCATGAATGCTTTCTCTGATTGTCTGTTATTGGTGTATAGAAAGGCTACTGACTTGGTAAGTTGATTTTGTAACCTGCCATTTTGCTGAAAGTAGCAATCATTTCTAGTAGTTTTCTGGTGGAATTTTGGGGATCTCTTATGTATAATATTCATTGGCAAATAGGAATATTTTGATTTCTTCTTTTCCCATTAGTATTCTTTTAATTTCCTTCTCTTGTCTCATTGCTCTTGCAAGAGTTTCAAGCACTATATTGAAAAGAAGTGGAGATTAGTGGAGAGACTTTATACTTTCTAAACACAGTATGGGTTCACTAGTTCTCTGCTAATGAGTTTGTCAAACTCAAATCATGGTGTGAACAGAGCTGGTTTCTACTGAACACAAAAGGCCAAACTGTGGAAAATAAGAGCCTGCATAATGTAGGTCCCTGGATAGGACTCATATAAAACTTCATCTTCATTTTGGAGGGAGTTGTGAAAAGATTGTAAGAGCCAGTGGGGAGGTGCAGGGCCATATGGAAAGAGAGTTTAACAGGCTACTGGGACCTTGCTCATATAAACATACAGCAATGGTGTCAGCATGTACAAGACACATGTAAACTCAAGCAGACAAAAATCCAACACAGAATTGAGGAAATGGGCAGCAAGCCCCAACCTTAGCCAAAGAACTTTTTGACAGGTGATTATGATGAGTGAGGGAGAACTGATCTTCTTTAAGTGAATAATTCTAGATAGGCTGACTAGACCCCAGTGGATGAACTTGCATTGAGGAATATCTGGGTATACTATCTTGACTCAATAGACCTTAACATAAATGAAGAATGTATGAAGTCCTGTGGAGGAGTATGTGAGGGTGCACATGAGGGAGGGGGTTTAAAGATGATTAAGGTATTTTTGTAGGATATACACAAAAATTCAATGAAAATTATACAAAAATTCCTATATAGGATCACAGAGTGGTTCCCGAGGAACCTTGGAAAGATTATAATGAGTCAGATTTCCAGGAAAGAAAGGTATCTCTACTGTAAAGGAAGTTAACAGTCTTGTTTGAAATTCTCAGGGAGATGTGTCAGGAAAGGAATGAGAACTTTAGCCCTTTATGCCTTAGCCATTATTACTTTTATATAAAATGTCTATGTATGAAAGGAATATTAACTCTATGTCTACAATTATTCCAGCAAGTGCTGTTAATTATGTTGGGATTCTTGCTTCTCAGTTGGGGATGGCTTTAAGCAGACTTCTGGGCCAGGAGCTCCTATCCCTTCTCATATTCCCATAATTTCCTTGTTTGAGGAAATGTCAGAGCCTTTGCCATGCCTTGCTGCTCTCCTTATGTGTGTCCATGGCACTGACAACTCTTCTAGGGGCTGGAGATATGGCTCAGTGGTTAAGAGTAGCTGCTTTGCCAGAGGACTGGAGTTTGCTTCCCAACACCCATGTCACGTGACTCACAACAACCTATAACTTCATCTCAAGGGAACCTAATATGATTTGGGGGCCTGTATGCAAGCATGCACATACTTAGATACATATATATGTGTGCATAAATTTTAAAACAATTCTTTTAAAAAATGACTTTTCTAGTAAACTTCTTACCCCAAAGAACAATCCATTCCTTAAATCCCAAATCTGAGACAATTCAGAGATTTAAGCTATTTTATCCCATGCTCAAAAGGTTGTAAGTAAGGTGGAACTTTAGATAAAAACGTTAGAGTAAACACAACATAGGCTTGCTTTCCCTAAAATGTGAATATTATTCTGTAATGGCAAATCATCCACAAACAAAAGCTATTCAAAGGCATCAATCAAGGCACAGATGTAAATATAGGAAACGATGCTTTATTGTAATTCAGTGTCCACTCTCAACACTACCTTATAAGCAGAAGCACACAAGTAAGAAAATTGAAAATCGTTTTTAAAATTATTCATGTCTTTTGGAGGAAAACTTAAAGAAAATGTTGGAGTGTTAGTAAATATTTGGAGAGGTGGAAGTCCAGGGTAGTGAGGTACAGGGAGGTGGGAAGTAGAGCCTTCCTGAGACAAGCTGCATAATGATGTGCCAGGATGTAAGATGGAACTAGCTGCTGCATAAGAAATTGCTGCAGAGAGACTTTGCTCTCAGTAGGGAGCACATCTCCCAAGAACAGCAGAGGAAGCTTACCATTGCACCGCCTCCTGGGCAACCTGCTGTGTATCCTCACTGACAGTTGCTGCCACACCTGATGATAGGCCAAATCACAGTAGTGGTAGTGAATTCTCATATTACCTTTTGGTTTTCCTTCTCTTCCCCTGCAAGGAGTTTGTATTTCATAAATAAAATGTTAATGCTTGAGTTAATTATTATTCTGAGTTATAGTTTTCAGAAAACTAGACTAAGATAATTGGCATTAAGCACAAGTTTAAGAATAAAATGAATACTCAGAATAAAATTTTGACAGATTATATTTATTCCTGACTTAATATCTCTGGCTAGGAGAATACCTTCAGTCATAGACATAAGTTAAGCATTACTTTTTTCCTGGAGTGAGTGAAGGTCAATTCAATATAATGCACTCACTGAAAAATCCAGTATCATGTAGAAATGGGGACAGGGTTCATGTGGTAATGTATATGTATCTTCTAAACTCTCATAATAACTTTAGAAAAATACTATTCCTTCATCCAAGCACAACGATTGTTTTTATGTATTTTCCCTTTAGGTAATGAATTTATTTTCATTGTAGAAATAATGTGTTTGCCAATGGTGGTGGTGGTGCTCACCAGTAGGATTTGCTGAAGGAGGCAGAGGCAGGAGGATCTGGAGTTCGAGGCCAGCTTGGGCTACACAGAAATAATGTGTTCATCATTTTATGCCATATGTTTTCATTTTATATTATACACTTGATAATCAAAAAATGTTTAGGTGTATACCCTAGGTGTGAGTGTGCACACATGTGTGTGAGGATGTACATGCACATATATGCATGTGAGTGTGGAAATTAGAGTCTCATATTTGTGTTTTCTTCTATCGCTCTCCACATTATTATCTGAGACAAGATCTCTCAAGGAATTTGGAGTCTGCTTATTGGCTAGGTTGGCTGGCAAGCAAGCTCAAGGGCCCTGCCTGTAACTCCCTCTTTCTGCACATACTAGTGCTGGGTGCAGCAGGCTGAACAAACTGCACAGTCTCTCCAGCCCTGATAAATTTTACCACATAGTGTTGCGTTGAGTAGAACCCATTGTAACTTAATTAAATAATTCTCTACTGTTGAGCTTTCAGATTCTCTTGCCTCGTTATTGTTTGTTTTGGCTTACCTATTTATTTGCTACTGTATACGCTGCAGAGACGTACTTCAATATTAATCCAAATTTCCATTCTTATACCTCTATTGTAAAATAGCAATAACAGCATAGTAAAACATACTGTGTATATGTTTTATAACCAACTCCCCTGGATTGCCATCATTATGGGACAATTTATTTAGAGTCTATGGAATTAAGTGCTTAATCTTGTACATGTGTGAGGAAATGCTGTGACCTTCCCCCCAAAACTAAGAAATAAAATAGATAGATGTCTTGGAATTAAACTGGTAGAGTCTAGCTATGATCAAGAAAACAAATGATGCCAAATGCTGGAGATGCTGTGGAGAAAGGGGAACACTCATTCACTGCTGGTGGAAATGCGAACTTGTACAACCCCTATGGAAGGCAGTGTGGAAAACTCTTAATAGATTCAAAATGAGCCTACCATTAGACCCAGTCATACCACTCCTGGATATATACAAAAAAAGATTCATCCTATTGCAGGAGATCTGTGCACAACTATGTTTATTGCAGCTCTTTTCACAATAGCAAAGAACTGGAAGCAACCCAAGTGTCTCTCAACTGATGAGTAGATAATGAAAATGTGGTACATCTATACAATGGAGTTCTATGCAACAATAAAGAAAGAAGACATGAAGTTCTCAGGTAAATGGATGGAACTAGAAGTAGTTATGCTAAGTGTAGTAACACAGTCACAGAAAAACAAATGACTTATGGTGTCCCCCTCATTTGTGGATCCTAGCACGAAATCCTATATACTCATTTTTGTATATGTGTGGAGTGTATAGTATATATGTGTATTTTGGAGTAATATAAAATTAAAAGTAACAACAACAACAACAAAAGACTTGGTCAAAGATCTGACCAAAACAAGTAAACTTCTACAAGGAAAAAGTTAGAGTAGGAAAAAGATGCAAGACAGGACTTAACATGTATAGCAGAATGCATGAGCTCAGGTGTGTGGGGGGGAATGGATGGGGAAACAGGTCTAAATTTGATTGGGAAAGGTTGTACAAAATGCACAAAGGTTTGATAAAAAATTAATAAAAATAAATAAAATGTTCAAACTAAAAGAAGAAATAAAATTGATAGAAATCTTATAATTAAACTTGTAGAATCTATAGGCACAATTTATTAGATGTTTATTGATATCTAGGATATGTAAAAAATAATTGTAAGTAGGAAAATCTTTAAATCTTCCAGTAGTTCAGCCATGTGGGTTTTAAAAACTTCCAAAATTTTCTAAATTATGTATCAGGTCTGTTAAGTACATAATAACATCAATTAAGTCATTTGTTACTAACACATTTTTTAAGGAAGCAGAAAGAATAGGAAACAGCAGTAGGTTGCAGGCTGAAAGGAATCACATTGTGACAGTGTTATGCTAGCCCTTTATGTCAGGATTATGGTTTACCCTTCTGATCACAGTTGTAAGATTTGTCAATTCAGTCAAGTACATAATTAATTAAGATCTCTCAGTTAATAGATCCCCAATTTTACAAACTGCCTGGGCATGGTTTACAACTAGAATTTCTTTCTTTCTTTTAAGACAAGGCATACTTTCAAATAATCCAAGCTGGCCTAGAACTCACTATGTAGCCAGGATGATTAGAACTCACTGTATAGTAAAAATGAGCTTGAACTTCGACCTTCTGATTATTCTTTCTCTACCACTTAAATCCTAGAATTACAGAATGAAAATTTCCATAAGCTATAATTTGTTTGTTTTCTACTGATGTGATTGTATTACCATGGGAAACTAAAGGCTTATTTATAAAATTTGAAGGCATAATTATACTACTTTGTTTTAATTGAAATCAAAACTAACTAAAGATTGGTTCAGTTTATGGTACTTTAGAAAAATAACACCTTTGAAAAACCAATGTGTCTTATTAAAAAGTCAAATAAGGGCTTTGTGCAGGCCGGCTCCTGAGGCAAAGGAACCCTTAAGTCACTCAGGCAGGGAAACCCACATGCCAGGGACATGACAAAGGGACAACATGGGAAAGGCACAGGATAATCCTGCACCAGGCTCTCCCAAACCTGTAGGAGATAGCTAAAATGGGATCCCCTTGGAGGTGACCCAAGGAACAGATCTTAGAGGAATAATTGCAGACCTATGCAGAGAAATTAAAGAAAATAAAGAAGAATTCAGAGAACTAAAGAGAGAGAATGAAAAACTCAAAAAGGACCTAGAGGGATACAATGACAAACTTCAGAAAGAACTAAAGGAACAGATTGACAAGCTCCAGAAAGAACTAGAGGGAGAAAAAAACAAACTCCAAAAGGAAGTAGAAACACTGAAAAAGGAAACCAACCAACAAAGCAAGGAGCACCAAGAAAAGATTGAGAAACTCAAAAAGGAAATGGAAATACTAAAGAAAGCACAGGATGAAATGAAAAAGGAATTAGAACACTCATCCAATCAAGAAGAAAGGAAAGGAAAAAGCCTTAGAAGTAGAATATATGAAGCAGAACAAAGAATATCAGATATGGAAGGTAACACAGAGCAATTAAAAAGCTCAAATAAAGATTATGAAAAATTTAAAAATACACAAAAGTGGAACAACCAGGAAATATGGGACACTATGAAAAGATCAAACCTCCGCATCATAGGAATAGAGGAAGGAGAAGAATCTCAAGAAAATAGTATTGATCAGATCTTCAACAGAATAATAGATGAAAATTTCCCCTAAAACTAAAAATAGACAAACCCCATATACAAGAAGCACATAGGAACCTCAAAATAGACAAGATCGAAAAGAAACACCCCCATGCCATTACATAGTTAAAATGCTAGAGTCGCCCAAAACAAAAGACAAAATTCTGAGGGCCAAGAAGAAAAACAAGTCACATATCAAAGGAAAACCCATCAGAATTTACAACTGACTTCTCACACAAACCATGAAAGCAAAAGAACATGGAGAAAAGCATTCCAGGTGTTAAAGGACTATGGATGCCCCAACCCAGAATACTTTACCCAGCAAAAATGTCCAACTATAGTTTAAGGAGAGAGAAAAAACCTTCCAAGACATAAAAAAGTAGATATATGCTGAAAAACCAACATCTTACATAATACTTGATTGTAGCAATTCAAAGGGCAGAAGAGAAGAAGCAACAATCCTCAAACACCTAAGGAAAAGAAACTAAATAAAAAATATAGACCGTCAGGAGCAAAATCAAGCTAGCCTGTCTAGAATGGAATAAAGTGAAAGGAAGCAACATCCCATCTTCCAATTTAAGCCTTAAATATAATGGCTAAACTCCCAATCAAAAGGCATAGACTGGGATGCTGGAGAGATGCCCAGCGGTTAAGAGTGCCAACAAACTCTTACAGAGGGCCCGGGTTGGATCCCCAACTCAATGGTGGCAAGAACAGTCTGAAAACCTACCAATTCCAGGAGAACTCCAGTTCCAGAAATCCAACACCCTCTTGACCTATCGCGGCATTTGCAGACATGGGTGCACAAAACCTGCATGCAGACAGTACATTCATACACATACAGAAATATAATAAAATTTAAAATATATATAAAAAAGGAAAAGACTGGAGAATGGATTAGGAAAAAACCCATCTATATGCCTCTACAAGAAACCCAAGCTCTAATTTCAAGGATAGGCACCAACTAAGGGTGAAGGGATGGAAGAAAATATCTAGAGCAAATGGTACATAAAAGAAGCAGGTGTTGCTATTCTAATATGACAAAATAGACCTTACAAAAAGCAAAAGAAATCAAAAGAGACAAAGAAGGTTACTACATCTTTATTAAAGGAAAATTGATGATGACAGAACAACAATCATGAATATAATATGCAGATCAAGGCCCGGTGCACCAAACTTTATAAAAGACAATCTTGCAGGATCACAACACACAGATTAATCACAACACAATAATAGTAGTGGACTTCAGTACCCCATTAAGATCCCTAGACAGATCAACAGGAAAAGGATAGAAGAAGAGAGAAATCTTGAACTAAATGAACAATTAAACAACAAAGAAAATGGAAAAAAAAAAACCCTCACAGACATCTATCTAATGATTTTCACAAAACAAACAGAGAAATACACTTTCCCTATCAGAACACGTCACAGGAAAATTCTCCAAAAAAGACCAATATAGCTGGGAACACAGGAAAAACTCAAAAAAACACAAAAGATTGAAATAATCTCGTGCATTCTAGTCGACCACAAAGCAATAAAACTCAATTATCAACACCAGGATAAAACCCAAACCCTACAAGAACATCATTGAGACTAAACAACACTCTTCTTCTGAATAATGAATGGATCAATGGAAGAAAAATAAAGAAAGAAATAAAATAACATTTTCCTGGAACTGAAGTGACAATGATAATACAACACAGCAAAACCTATAGGACACTTTAAAAGCAGTCCTAAAGAGGGAATTTTATAGCCCTAAAGTGCCTACATTAATAGACAAAACAAAACAAAAAAGAACAGAAAGGACACAGTTGAATGAACCTAAACCTGGGCAGCAAAAATTACTTGAGAGACAACAAATGATCCCTAAACACAGCAAGACCAAGAAAGAAATAACAAAAATCAGTAAAGCAGAGATCAATGAAATAGAAAAACAAAGAAAACCATACAAAAAAATCATGAATCCAAAAGTTGGTTCTTTGAAAGAATAATACAGACCTCTAGCCCAGTTAACAAAAAGAAAGGAAGAAAAATCCAAATCATAGAATCTGTGATGAAAGGGGGAATATATCAACAACAAGACAATGAAATATCCAGACAATCATACAAGATACTTCAAAAACCTATACTCTATATAAGTTTTGATAACATAGAAGAAATGGATGAATATCTGAATCCTGGAAATCGCCAAAGCTCACCAAGAAGAGATCACAGCTAGATATAGGCCAATAAACATGAACGGAAATTGAAGATGTAATATAGCCTCCCAACAAAAAATGGCCCCAGACCCAGATGCTTTCAAGGCAGATCATAAAACATTTATAAAAGACTTACAACCATTACTACTGACAAGTTGTTAGAAGGATACAAACGGATGGATTTCTCCCAGATTCCTTATATGAAGCCAACATCAATTGCTATTACCACAACTAGGTAAAGATACACCAAAAAGGAGAACTAAGACCCATCTCCCTAATGAAACAGATGCAAAGATTCTAAACAAGATACTGGCAAATCACAAACAGACCACCACATCAAGAAGATCATCCATCATGAACAACTTGGATTCATACCAGAGAATGCAGGTATGGTTCAACATATGAAAATCGATAAATATCATCAAGCATTTTAAATGGACTGAAAAGACAAAAACCACACCATCATTCTCAATTGATGTGGAGAAGCCTTTGACAAAATCCAGCATCCTTCTGCTTTAGTCCTAGAGGGAAATTGACTGGAGGGATCGTTCTATTAAATGTAATAACCCGTATATAAGAAACCCACAGCCACATCACCCTAAATGGGAAATGACAGGAACATTCACTTTAAAGGTAGAAACTCGGCAAGGCTTGCCCTGTACCACTCCTCTTCAGTATGTGCTTGAAACACTTGCTAGGGCAATAAGGCTAAAAAGAAAAATGTAAAGAAGGTGTTCTAATTGAAAAGAGGAAGTCCAAGCTATCGCTTTTTTGCTGATGATAAGATTGTCTACTTAAGGGATGCTAAAGAACTCCACCAGATAAACTCCTAGAATGATGAAGAGCTTCAGTAAAGTGGCAGGAATACAACATAAATCTAGAAAAATCAGTTAGCTTTATTTACACCAACATCAGCAACTGGAGAAGGAATAAAAAGAGAACTTCCCACCCAATAGCTCGAATAAAAAACATAAAACACTAAACAAAACAAAATACCTACGGAACAAACCACCAACAGAATACCAATATGATCTCTACAACAAAATTTAAAACCCCTGAAGAGAAACCGAGGAAGACTTCAGAATATGGACAAACCTCCATGCTCATGGATTGGGAAAATAAATATAAGTAAAAAGTTCCATTGCCTACCCAAAACTAGTGTACAGGATTAGATGCATCCCAATAAAAATCCCCAATACTTTCTTAACAGGCTTGGAAAAAAAAATCCTCGATTTCATTTGGAAAAGAGAAAACAAAAGAACCCAAATACCCAAGCAACGTCTGAGCGAAAAGAAAGAGCAATATAGGGGGATTGCTATACCAGAAATCAAACATCACTAACAAGGGCTAACAAGTTATAAAAACAGCTTGTTACTGGCCACAAAAACAGACCTGTTGATCCATGGAACAAAACCAAAGATAAAAACCTGAGCACATACAATTTCAGCCACCTCAAGTTTGACAAGGGGGCCAAGAGACACAATGGATAGGAAAGATAGCATCTTCAGTAAGTGGTCTTGGCAAAACTGGAATCACCACCTTAAAAATGGAAATTAAACCCCTACCTCTCACCCTTAACAAAATTCAACTCCAGTGGATCAAGGACCTCAATGTGGAAAACCAATATCTCTGGAGGTGAATAGAAGAGAAACTTGGAACAGCAGATCTAGACACAGGTGTAGAAAGAGACTTCCTAAATCAGAACAGCAACTGTCAAATAAGATCGTTAATTGACAAATGGGACCTTCATTAAACTCAAGCTCTGTACATCAAAAGAAACAATAAAGGAAGTGAAGAGAAAACCCACAGAGTGGGAGGAAACCTTCACTGCAGATACATCTAACAAAGTATTAATTTCCAGAGTATACAAGCTACTCAAAAAACAAAGAAGAAAGAAAACAAATGAATCCCTCAAAAGATGGAGCAAAGAACTGAATAGAGACTTCACAGAAGAAGAATTAGAGATGGCTAAGAAAGCTCTTAAAAACTGTTCAACATCACTAATAATTAGGGAAATGCAAAGTAAGACCACTTTAAGCTATCATCTCACTCCAATAACACTGATCAAGATCAAGAAAACAAACTATATCAAGTGCTGGAGAGGTTGTGGGGAAAGGGGAACACTCATCCATTGCTGGTGGGAATGTAAACTTGTACAGCCACTATGGAAAGCAGTGTGGAGAACCCTTGGAAGACTCAAAATGAGCTTTCCATTTGACCCAGTCATACCACTCCTGGACATATACCCACAAGACTCATCTTACTGCAGAAATACATGCAGGAAGTGCCAGCAGAAAGGTTGGCCTGTATCAACATTGAAAGGAAGAAAAGTCTCAGATTACTACAGACATCAAACCCCTTGGTGGGTCCTACTTGTAACAACTATTTATAATTAGTCCTAATGAAGCTTACCTTCTAGGTGCAGCAAGGTTTTAATATGAGAGACTTTCTTACATCCTCCCCATAGAACAAGGAGAAATATGATGATAATGAGGTCGTTCTCTAACTGTAAATTGGAGCCAACTCTTATAGAGGTAATCTCTTATAAAACCAGTAAAACTTCCTTCTTTAATTGACTAATAGACATAGGAACTGTGAAAAGGATTATTCTCTATTCAGAACCAAATATAATACTAATGTCTCTTTAAACGGTGCATATAAGCAAAATATATTAATATAGGAGAGCACTGATAGCAGCAATGGATTATTCTGCCGAGGAGATGTTGGCTAGGGCATCCAAGCCTCGCCCCCTCCCGCAAAGGTAAAATCTTCTTGCCTGTAAACTGGGATACCTGCAAGAAGAGAAGCGGTAAGGCCCTGCTGTCAAAGACCTGATGTAAGCATGAGTGTTACCAAAGGCCACTGAACCAATAAAGCAAATGTTGGTCTCCTTGAGTCAAGCAAGACTCCTCCACCAACATCAGCTACACCTCACCTGCTTGGAGATACTGTGCAGCAGTGGCAGCCATATGCCTGTGTATCCCAAGTCTAATTGGCTATTAGCTCTCTCTTTGGAGGAATAACCCATGGCTGATGCCACAAGCTTACATCCTCTAGTGGTTAGGAGATGTTATAAGCCACAGTAAGACCCTGTCATATTTTACAGAAAAAAACATAATTCATGGATTAACATACCATCCAAACATCTGTGTTTATATCAAAGTAACGTACCATAACAATTAGTACTGTTTAAATACCTATATATCTAATTGCTTGTGCTTCATTAGTAGGATTGAAAGGTTATTCCTGGACAAACTGTCAGCCCATGAAAGGAAACAGCCAGAATTGACCAGAGTCCAAGACAACAGCTCCATAGAAAGTAGACTTTTTTGCTTCTCGTCCACCTGTGCCCCTTTTCTAAGCCTAAGGAACAATCTGTGGAAGAGGGGGCATGATAGAATGTAAGGGCTGCAATTGGGGTGAATGGCAAAACTACAGCAATATAGTCTGGACACTCATTTGAACAACTTGATTGAACATACAAGCCCGCCCCCCACCTGGATGGTGGGACCCATGGGCTGTGTGGGTTTGGGCACAACTGCTTGCAAATTGGTTTTACATGAAGGATGCTTATACTCATAAATTATTAGTTATTGCTAAAAATGAAAAAAAAACTAAAGAATTAATTAAAAAATAAAATAAAAAGTCAAATAAGTTTGACGTATAATTTTTAAATTAAAATTTATCTATTCATTTGTTTAATGCAAGCAGATATCATGAGTTTAGGCAGATGATTTTATGGCAGAAAATTAAAATGTACACAAGCACAGTGTTAGCCTTCATAACAATACTAATACATGGGGATAATATGAAGAACCGTGTTCCTTGTAGCAGAGCTAAAAGAAATGTATAAGCCACCATGATGTAAGTGAAATTTAGTCTTATATGTTCTGGTATATTTATTTGATTAGAGCCACATGTTTCTTTAGACCCCTAAGCAATGTTAAGTAAATTGATGTGGAAATATTTTATTAATAATTTCAAAATACTTAGGAATTCACATTTTCCTCCATTAATTTTATATTACTCTAAAATGTTAATTCCTAACCACAAAAAAAAAGACTGAAAGATGCAGGACAGTTATGGCAGAATGCATGATCTGGGGTGGGGTAGGGGAAAGGGAAAAGGGAATATGCTTAAACTGAATCGAAAAATGATGTCTGAAATACACAAAACATCAATAAAAGCAAAAAATAATAATTTCAAAATGGACATTGAATCCTTCAGTATTTTCTTATTTCTCCCATGTAAGTAATAGTTTTTTCACTCTGCGTGGTGGCACACACCTTTAATCCCAGCACTTGGGAGGCAGAGACAGGTGGATCTTTGTGAGTTCAAGGCCAGCCTGGTCTACAGAGTGAGTTCCAGGACAGCTGGGGCTACAGGGAGACCCTGTCCTGAAAAGACCAAAAAAAAAAAAAAAAGAAAGAAAGAGAAATACTTTTTTCATTATATTACAAACCATGTTATGCTATAGTTTTTAAATTATTGAGATTTGTGTATTTTACATAATGGATCTTCATCAAGTTTAGCATCTCATCTATGCTCTGCATAGCTACTATATTTCAAGCATTTTGTTGTATATGTTAAGTCCTTTCTGGTCAAATACTTTTTAAAATCCTAAAGCTCCAAGTTTAAGAATAGAAAAACTGAAAGGCTGTTTAAGCCGTTATCTTTCCTTACTATGCAACATGATTGGATCTTCTCCAATTGACTTTACATGTCTGATGTTTTTGAATGCTTACAATTCTATCTTGAATTACCTGTCAGGCCATTATTTCTGAATAAAAGATTTGAAATTGGATGTTACAGGTCACAGATCTGTATTTATATATCCATTTCAAGCTTCAGAAAACTCGCTTCTCATAATACTTGATTACCAAATGATGTTGTGTATAAAAATATATAAATGTGGGTTCTAGTTGTTTTGGTGCTGGAAGAAAGGAAATAAATTAAATAGCCTAGAGATGAGACATAAAAAAGCAAAGTCATTACCAATTGTTTAAAATGAATCCATTTACCTCTTTTAAACTATATTGTTAGCTTAGCCAAAAAATATGAACTTTCTAAAATGTGAGTCCTGTAATAGCCACAGGGGAAATTGGTTTCCTTAATCTAAACTCTGTTACATAAATGATATATAAAATAATTGCTACAGGAAAATAAAGCTGTATTCATTCACTGCTGATATCTGTGAGAGGAATTCAAAAGAACACTACTGTGAATATGAGTTCCAGGGTTCAAGTACATCCTCAATAGACAAAGGAACCAGAGATGACAATGAACTGATGTGAAAAAGCAACAGAAGTGAAAATAAATTTGTGTACTGACTTCACTTGTTGTTGAAAGTCCTTTGGCTATGGTAGAGTTGCACCAAACAAATAATAAAATGTCTTACTTTTACTGATAAAGAGTATTTTATATTTCTGAGATCCGTGTTGGACAATTCACAGACATGGTAAAATATCACCTGATACAAGTTCAATCTTCAATTTGGTCAGAGATATGCTGGTATGATCCTGGAAAATGTTGTTGGAAATTTTTTTTAGAAGAATGAAATAAGTTTTGATGAAATGATGAAGGAAGAAAACAAATTCACACTCTTTATATGCAGAGTTTCTGGAGGAAGATGAGAAGAGAATCACATCTGCACTGAATATATATGGACTGTTACTTGTCATTTCTTTTTTGTTAAGCCAATGTTTTTATTGAAGTTTTGTGCATTGCATACATTTCTCAATCAAATTTAAACCCATTCCCCCTTCCTTGTCCCCCACCCCAAAAGAGCTCATGCATCATCCATTCTGCTATACATGTCTTTAAACTTTTTCTCAGTATTTTATTTTATTTTATACCCTAGAGTTTACTGTTTTGAGCAGAAGTTTACGATTTCAGTCAGTGCTTTGACCCTGGCTTTTATGTTGTTGTTGCTCCTTCCAATTTGTATTACTCCAAAATATGCATATATGCATGCCACACATATATTAAGATTATGGTGTCAGGTTTTAACAACATCAGTTTGTGATTTCTTTATTTTTTATTATTAGGATGAAAGATGTCAAGTTTTCCTTAACAAAGTGTTTAAAGGCTTCTTCTTGGCAAGTCCAAACAACCATCAATCCTGCCCTTGTGCTCCACACTGGGATCTTTCATTCCCATGGTCACCCAAATGAGATCCAGTAAGCACCACGTCCTGTCTTGATCTTCCTGTACTGGCCTCCATGATACAGCCTGGATAGTCCAACAATGGGAGTCTGAAGAGGCTGAAATCCCAGTAGCTGTTCAGTCCACAAGCTGGATGTCTCAGCAGTCCCCATCTGGCACTGAAGGTTTGGAGGATTCTTGGAGAGACATGAGTCTTCAGTCCATATTGGAAGGTTGAAAAGCTGTGTCTCATGTCTTTGAAGGATGGCAAAAGCAGTGGCAGCCACAGAGTTGATGCACTTGCCAGTAACGATTGAAGACAGGCAAAACAGTGCTCTGTTTTTTTCTTTTTGTCGTTTTACTAAGATCTCAAGTTTTATACCTGAAGTATAATTTCTCAGACGTTACTACTTATTTATTTCTGGTTATACTTTCTTTTCAGATTTTAAGGCCACACGGTTAGCCCATAATTACCAAGATTTTTGTTTTCTCACTGTCAGTTGAGGTTCTGGTCCTCAGGTGTCACTAGGGGTTTTTCCATATGAATTTAAGGATTTTTTTTTCCAAATCTGTGAAGAAACTCTTGGGGATTTTAATTGGGATTGTGTTGAATATGTATATTAATTTAGGTAGAATGGACATTTTTATTTTATTAATTTTTGCAATCCATGAGCATGGGAGGTCTTTCTATCTTCTGATGTCTTCTTCAATCTGCTTCTTCAGGGGTTTAAATTTTTTTTGTAGAGATCTTTGGTCTTTGGTTAGGTTTGTTCCTAGATATTTTATTGTTTTCAAGGTTATTGTGAGTGGGAAGGTCTCCCTGTATTCCTTCTTCAGGTGCTTATTGTTGATATAAAAAAAAGGCTGCTGATTTTTCTAGGTTAATTTTGTATCCCGCTACTTCATTGAAGCTATCAATTGTTTCTAGGAGTTTTCTGGTGGAGTTTTTAGCTTCCATTAGGTAAAATATATTGTCTGCAAAAAGGGATAGCTTGACTTCCTCTTTTACAACTAGTGCTCCTTTAATTTCCTTTTCTCACCTTATTTCCTTAGCAGGTGTTTCAAGCACTATATTGAAGAGGAGTGGTGACAGGGGGCAGCCTTGCTGGGTTCTTACCTTTAAGGGAAATGCTTCGAATTTTTCTCCAGTTAGGATGATATTGGCTGTGGGTTTCTTGTATATGGCTTTGATTACATTAGCTGCTTAGTTCACAAGATGGATATCTCAGAAATCCTCATTCCACATTGGAAGGTTAAAAAGCTGTATGATCTGGGATGGGGTGGGGCTGGGGGGGAAGGGAAAGGGAAAGGGAAATATGCCTGATCTGAATTGGAAAATGATGTATGAAATGCACAAAGCATCAATAAAATTAAATTAAAAAAAAAGCTGTATCTCATGTCCTTGAGGAGTGCCAAAATCTGTGGCCTTGAAGACAGGCCAAACAACAGTGTTCTTTTTTTTCTTTTTGTCTTTTTACTAAGATCTCAAGTTTTATGTCTGCATTGCAGTTTCTCTGGTCTTACTGATTATTTATTTCTGGTTTTACTTACCTTCTGGATGCTTAGGGCCACACAGTTAGCCCAGATTAAACAAGGTTTTGTTTCCTTGAGGTCAGTTGAGAATCTGGTCCTCAGGAGTCTCTTGGGGTTTTTTTTTGAGGGGGGGGGGATGGAGTGTGGGTGTCCCCTGCTCCTTTCAGCTCCTCATCCATGTTGCATCCACTTGAGGACAAAATCAGGTCTTGCTAGACCAGGATTCCTTTTTTGAAACATGAGCAGTCTTTCTGCTTTATAGACTGGACACTGGCTGAAGTCCCCTTAGTGGCTCTCTAAGACTTCCATGAACAGGAAGACTGGTTACCCATCTATGCAGGACATTTCAAGAGATGCCCCATGAATAATCCCCTAAGACTTGGTTGACCTCTGAGGGCAAGTAACAAAGTTATGCCCCAGGTTCCTCCACCAAATTGGTATGGACATCAAGTATGGTCTTAAGCATCCAGAAAGGCTAAGTTGCACCAGCCTGTTACATTGCACCTATATTAACATTGTGTCATTTGGAAATAAACTGTATGTTATTTCCATGTCATATTTCTTGATTTGCATCTTTCCATTTTAATTGCATATTACTCTAAAAGATGCACATATGCCCTCCATAATATACTAAAAGTTCAAGGTCTGAAAATAATTGTTAGGTCAGCTCTAGAACCTGTGTAGGGATTCCCAATATAAAAACACAGTTGTCTTTAGATTGTGAGGAATATAACATTAATGTTGGACACTTTGTCTTACACCTTTGTAATAGCACCCACAGATGAGGGATACCATTTGTCTTTTGTTTTTCTGGGACTGTGTTACTTCACTTAGGATAAAAATCTTCTCATTCCATCCATTTACCTGCAAATTTCATGATGTCATCTTTTTTTTTTTTTTCTTTACCACTGCATAGAACTCCATTGTGTAGATGTATCACATTTTTTCTATCCACTCATCAGTTGAGGGGCACTTGGGTTGGTTCCAGCTCTTTGCTATTGTGAAAAGAGCTGCAATAAACATGGCTGTACATGTATCTCTGCTGTAAGAAGAGTCTGATGGATATATGCCCAGAAGTGATATGGCTAGATCATGTGGTAGGCTCATTTTGAGTCTAAGGGTTCTCCAAACTGCTTTCCATAGTGGTTGTACAAGTTTGAATTCCCACCAGCAATGGATGAGTGTTCCTCTTTCCCCACACCCTCTCCAGCATTTGATATCATTTGTTTTCTTGATCCTAGCCAGCCTTATTGAGGTGAGATGATATGTTAAAGTGGTTTTAATTTGCATTTCCTTAATTATTAGTGATGTTGAACACTTTTTAAGATGTTTCTCAGCCATCTTTAATTTCTCATCTGTGAAGTCTCTGTTCAGCTCTTTACTCCATCTTTTGAGTGAGTCACTGGTTTTCTTACTTCTTCGTTTTTTGAGTAGTTTATATATTCTGGAAGTTAATTCTCTGCCAGACGTATCAGCAGTGAAGGTTTCCTCCCATTCTGTAGGTTTTCTTTTCACTTCCCTGATTGTTTCTTTTGTTGTACAGAAACTTTTGAGTTTAATAAGGTCCCACTTGTCAATTGCCCACCTTATTTCCTGTGGAGCTGCTATCTTATTTAGAAAGTCTTTTCCTACACCTATGTCTTGTAAGTTGTTGCCAACTTTTTCTTCTAACACCTTCAGAGATTTGGGTTTCAAATTGAGGTCTTTGAACCATTTGGAGTTGATTTTTGAAGAGGGCAAGAGGTAGAGGTTTAATTTTATTCTTCTACAAGTGGTGATCCGTTTTGCCAGCACCATTTGCTGAAGATGCTGTCTTTCCTCCATTGAGTCATTTTGGCCCCCTTGTCAAATATAAGGTGGCTGAAATTGTATGTGCTCAAGTTTGGATCTTCAGTTTTATCCCATTAATCTATGGGTCTGTTTTTCTGCCAGTACCAGACTGTTTTTATGACTACAGCACTGTAGTATAGTTTGAAGTCTTGTATAGAAATTCCCCCTGTATTGCTATTTTTCACTCAGTGTTGCTTTGACTTTTCGAGGTATTTTGTTGTTCCATATGAATTTAAGAATCTTTTTTTCCAAGCCTGTGAAGAATGTCCTGGAGGTTTTAATTGGGATTGTGTTGAATCAGTATATTAATTTGGGTATAATGGACATTTTTACAATATTAACTTTTCCAATCTGTGAGCATGGGAGGTCTTTCCATCTCCTGACGTCTTCTTCAATCTCCTTCTTAAGGAGTTTATAATTTTTATTGTAGAGATCTTTGGTGTCTTTGGTTAGGTTTACTCCTAGGTATTTTATTGTTTTGGAGGCTACTGTGATTGGGAATGTCTCCTTATATTACTTCTTCAGTTGCTTGTTGTTGGTATAAAGAAAGGCTACTGATTTTTCTAGGTTTATTTTGTAACCCACCAGTTTACTGAAACTCTTAATCATTTCTAGGTGTTTTTTGGTAGGGGTTTTAGCATCCCTTAGGTAAACTATAATATTGTCTGCACAAAAGAGATAGTTTGACTTCCTCTTTTCCAATTAGTATTCCTTTGATTCCCTTTTCTTGCTTTATTGCCCTAGCCAGTGTTTCAAGTACTATATTGAAGAGAAGTGGTGAAAAGGAGCAACCTTGCTGCGTTCCTAACTGTATGGGGAATCCTTCTAACTTTTCTCCATTTGGGGTGATGTTGGCTGTGGGATTATTGTATATGGCTTTGACTATGTTGAGGAATGATCCTTCCAGTCCAATTCCCTCTAGTACTTTAATCATGAAGGGATGCTGTATTTTGTCAAAGGCTTTTTCTGCAACAATTTAGATGATCATGTAGTTTTTGTCTTTCAGTCCATTTATGTGTTTTATGATATTTACTGATTTTCGTATGTTGAACCATCCTTGCATCTTTGCTATGAATCCAACTTGGTCAAGTGAATGATCTTTTTGATGTGGGTCTGTATATGTGTGCAAATATTTTGTTGAGAATTTTTTTTTATTAATTTTATTTATTTCTGTATGTTTATGAATGTACTGTCTGCATGCAGGTCTGTGCACCCGTGTCGTGCAATGCCGCGGAGGTCAGAAGAGGGTCTCGGATTCCCCTGGAACTGGAGTTCTCCTGGAATTGGAGTCTCAGACGGTTCTCGGCCACCATGTGGGTGCTGGGGATCGAACCCGGGTCCTCTGTAAGAGCGGTTGGCACTCTTAACCGCTAGGCCATCTCTCCAGCACTGTTGAGAATTTTTGCATCTGAGTTCATTAATGAGATAGGTCTGTAGTTATCCTTTTTGGTTGCATCCTTGCCTGCATTAGAGTGATGTATTAGAGTGAGGCTGGCTTCATAGAAGGAATTTGGGATATTTCCCTCTGCTTGTATCTTTTTAAACAGTTTGAGTAATAATCATTTTAAGTCCTCTTTAAATATTTTATAGAATTCTGCTGTGAAACCATCAGGGCCTGGGCTTTTCTTTAGGTGGGAGTTCTCATATTCCATTTTCAATTTCTTCATATATCATGGGTCTATTTAAGCTGTAAATCTCTTCTTGGTTTAGCTTTGGCAAATTCCCTGATTACAGATAATCATCCATTTCTCTTAGGTTTTCAAATTTGGTAGAGTATACGTTTATGAAGTACTTCCATTTGATTGTCTGGATCTTTTCATTGTCTGTTTGATTTGGATTTGCCCTTCCTCCATTCTGCTTCTGAGGCTTTTTCACATTCTTTCCTTTTGATTGGATGAGTGTTCGATTTCCTCTTTCATTTCATCCTGTTTTTTCTTTAGTATTTCCACTTCCTTTTGAAGTTTCTTTTCTTTTAATTTTTTTTATTAATTTTATTTATTTCTGTATGTGTATGAATGTACTGTCTGCATGCAAGTCTGTGCACCAGTGTCGTACAACGCCGCAGAGTTCAGAAGAGGGTCTCGGTTTCCCCTGGAACTGGAATTCTCCTGGAATTGGAGCTTCAGACGGTTCTCAGCCATGATGTGGGTGCTGGGGATCGAACCCGGGTCCTCCGTAAGAGCGGTCGGCGCTCTTAACTGCTAGGCCATCTCTCCAGCCCCTGGAGTTTCTTAATCTTTTCTTGTAGCTCCTTTTTTCACTCGTTGGTTTCCTTTTTCATTTCAGCATGGAATCTTTTCAGTGTTTTCACTTCCTTCTGGAGTTTGTCATTGTCTCCCTCTAGGTTCTTTCTGAGTTTTTCATTCTCTCCCCTTAGTTCTATGATTTCTTTGAATATATCTGTGATTATTATTCCAAGATCTGTGTCCTGGGCTACTTCTATGGAGATCCCATTGTAGGTGTCCTCTACAGTCTCTGTAGAGCTTGTTGTGGCGTTATTCTGGGCTTTTCTCCTATTGTTCTTTCATTGTACAGTTGGAATATTGTTTACCTTTTGCCTGTATTTTGATGTGAAACTCTAATGAATCTTCATCGTGTTGAGGGATTGCTTTCCTTGATTCCTTCAGGTGCCTTCATTGTATTCTCCTTATTTATGTAGTGTTGACTTGTTTATGTTTCAGGGTTTCAATTTTCATTATATATTGGAAAGTATGGCTCACTCTTCCCTTTCTGTTCCACAAGAAGTGGGTGGGTAACAGCCCAGATGACACCTTCTGAGCACTGTATGTCCTCTGTTGCCAGCCAATTCTTCTAGGTTGGTTGCAGGGTTTACTGGATTCTCCCTCTGGAGTTCCAGTTGGTGGGGGTGGGGTGGTGGGGGGTGGTGGTGGGGGTGTTGATTGCATAGTCTCTATGCAACACAGGCTAGGGACTGGGATCTCACCTCCCAGGGTACTATGCTTCCAGCTGTCATGCCTGCCTGCTGGCCCTCACATGGTGACTCAGCTTTGGTGTGGGCCAGCAGTCTATGCAACACAGGTTTTTTTTTTTTTTTTTTTTTAATGTAGGCATCCAGGGCTATAAACTTCCCTCTTAGGACTATACTTTAAAGTATTCTCATAGTTTTGTGTGTGAATCTGTACTTTTCATTGTTTAGTTCTAGGAATACTTTTATTTCTTTCTTTTTTTTTCTTTTTTTGTCCCATTCATTATTCAGGAGTGTGTTTAGTCTCCATGTGTACCTGTAAGTAGTATGGCTTATCCTGGTGTTGATATTGAGCTTTATTGCACTGTGGTCTGATAGAATGCATGAAATTATTTCAATCTTTTTGTATTTGTTGAGTAGAAAGTGTATTCTCTGGTGCTTGGGTGGAATATTCAGTATGTGTCTGTGAGGTCCATTTGCTGTATCATATTATTCAGTTCAGATGTCTCTGTTTATTCTTTGTCTGGTTGATCAGTCCAAAGGGCTCAGTGGGGCATTGAAGTCCCCTACTGTGAGTGTGCTGGCATTAGTCTGTGCCTTGAAGTCCTGTAGAATTGTGTATAAAGTTCTGTGCACCAGAGTTTGTTGCATATTCATGAATTTGAAGTCTTCATTGTTAATTTTCCCTTTGATAAGGATGCAATGGCCCTCTTTGTCTCTTCTGATTACTTTTGCTTTGAAGTCTATTTTGTCTGATATTAAAATAGCCACTACTGCTTCCTTTTTGGTACCATTTGCTTTGAATATTTCTTTCATTCTTTCACTTTAACTTGGTGCCTATCCTTGAGGATGGGATGGGTTTCTTGTAGAAAACATATAGATGGGTTCTGTTTCTTAATCCATTCTCCCAGTCTATGCCTTTTGATTGGGGAGTTATTCCATTAATATTTAAGGTTATAATTGAGAGTTGTGTGTTGGCTGCTTTCACCTTGTTATCCATTTCCGTCTTTGGTCTAGGTTTCTAATTCCACAGTTATCGTTTTATTAATTTCTCTTTCTAGGTGCCTGGGGATCGTTGCTGTCTTTTGAATTGCTTCAAGTATTTTCTGAAGGGTTTGTTTTCCAGACATATATTGTATCATCTTGTTTATATCAAAGAAGATTTTTCTTGCTCCTTCAACTAGAATTGACATTTTTGCTGGATATAGTAACTTAGGTTATCATTTATAGTTGTTTATGACTGGAAATGCTTTTGTCCATGTTCTTCTTGCTTTCATAGTTTGCACTGAAAAGTCAGCTGTAATTCTGATAGGTTTCCCCTTATATGTAACTTGTTTTTCTCCTGTTGTTTTCAGAATTTTGTCTTTGTTTTGGGTGTCTAGCATTTTTTTTGTTTGTTTGTTTTAATATAATACTTTTATTGATGTTTTGTGTATTTCAGACATAATTTTTCAGTTCAAGTTAGACATATTCTCCTTCCCTTTAACCCATCCCATCCCAGATCATGCATTCTGCCATAAATGTCCCACATCTTTTTCTCAGTCTTTTTTTTTTTATGTTTAGGAATTCACATTTTCCTCCTTTAATTTTATATTACTCTGAAATTTGAATCTGTACCTTCCACCCATATGCAGTAATTACAGAGTCTAAAAATAAGTGGTGGGTCAATTCTACAGGCATTATGAGATTTACATTAAAGCAACATAGTTGCTTTTGAATAAAAAGAAATATAACAATAATGTTGTTCAGCTTGCCTTTCAACTAGGAATTTGGTGTTAGCATCCACAAATGAGGGAAACCATTCCTAATTTGTTCTTTGAGACTGTGTTACTTCACTTAGCATAATGACTTCGAGTTCCATCCATTTACCTGCAAAGTTTATGATGTCATCTTTTTTTACTGCTGAGTAGTACTTCATTGTGTAGATGTACCACATTTTTGGGCTGGTTCCAGCTCTTCCTTATTGTGAAGAGAGCTGTAATAAACATAGATGTGCATGTATCTTTGTGGTGGGATGAGTCTTTTGGGTATATACACAGGAGTGGTATGACTGGGTCAGGTAGTAAGCTCATTTTGAGTCTTTTAAGGGTTCTCCACTTTGCTTTCCATAATGGTTGTAAGAGATTACATTCCCACCAGCAGTGGATGAGTGTTCCCCTTTCCCTGCAACCTCTCCAGCATTTGGTGACTTTTGTTGTCGTGATCTTAGCCAGTCATATCAGAGTGATCCAGTTTTGCCAGCACTATTTGCTGAAGATGCTATTCTTCCTCCATTGAAGTTTTTGTTTTGCCCCTTTGTCAAATAGGAGGTGGCTGAAATTGTATGAGCTCAAGTTTGGATCTTCAATTTTGTTCCATTGTCAAGGGGTGATTTTTGTGTCAGTACCAGGATGTCTTTATGTCTTTATGACTATGGCCCTGAACTATAGCTTGGAATCTGGTAGAACAATCTCCCCTGTATTGCATTTTTCACTCAGGGTTGTTTTAACTATTCAGGGTCTTTTGTTTTTCCATATGAATTTAAGGATTTTTTTTTCCAAGTCTGTGAAGAAACTCATGGGAATTTTGATTGGGATTGTATATCAATTTGGGTAAAATGGATACTTTTACTATATTAAATTTTCTAATCCATGTAAATGGGAGTTCTTTCCTTGGATCTTTTGATGCCATTTTAAATCTCCTTCTTCACGGATTTTTGTGGTAGAGTTCTTCGGTATCTTTGCTTATATTTGTTCCCAGTTATTTTATTATTTTTGAGGCTATTGTGAGTGAAGATGTCTTTTGATATTCTTTCTCCACTTGTTTATTGTTGGTGTAAAGAAAGGCTACTGATTTTTCTAGGTTACTTTTGTATCCCACCATTTCATTGAAAGTCAATCATTTCTAGGAGTTTTCTGGTGGAGTTTTTAGCATTCATTAGATAAACTATCATACTATTTGCAAAAAGGGATAGTTTAACTTCCTCTTTTCCAATTAGTACTCCTTTAATTTTCTATCTTGTCTTATTGCCCTAGCAAGTTTTTCAAGAAGTATGTTGATGGGGCTGGAGCGATGGCCTAGCGGTTAAGAGCGCCGACCGCTCTTGCAGAGGACCCGGGTTCGATCCCCAGCACCCACATGGCGGCCGAGAGCCGTCTGAAACTCCAATTCCAGGAGAACTCCAGTTCCAGGGGAGTCCGACGCCCCTCTTCTGGACCCTCCCGACGGCATTTGCACGACGGGTGACAGACTTGCATGCAACAATACATTCATACACATACGGAAATAAATAAAATTAAAAAAAAAAAAAAAAAAAAAAAAAGAAGTATGTTGAAGAGGAGTGACAATAATTGACACCCTTGCCAGGTTCCTGTCTTTAAGGGAAATGTTTCCAATTTTTCTCCATTTAAGATGATGATGCCAGTAGGTCTGTCATATCTGGCTTTGATTAAATTTAGGAATGTTCACTTCAGTCCTATTCCCTCTAAGACTTTAAACATGAAGGGTTGTTGAATCTTGTGAAAGTCTTTTTCTGCATCAATTCAGATCTTCATGTAGCTTTTCTCTTTCAGTCCATTTTTGTGTTTTATGATATTTATTGATTTATGTATGTTGAAACATCCCTGCATCTCTGGCATGAATCCAACTTGATCATGATGGATGATCTTTTGATGTGGGTCTCTATGTGATTTGCAAGTTTTTTTCTTCTATTACTTTTTTTCATTTTTTAGCAATAATTAATAATTTATGAGTATAAGCATCCTTCATGTAAAACCAATTTGCAAGCAGTTGTGCCCAAACCCACACAGCCCAAGGGTCCCACGATCCAGCTGGGGGGCTTGTATGTTCAATCAAGTTGATCAAATAAGGGTCCAGTCTATATTGCTGTAATTTCACCATTCACAACAATTGCAGCCCTTACATTCTACCACGCCTCCTCTTCCACAGATTGTTCCCTAGGCTTAGAAAAGGGGCACAGGTAGATGAGAAGCAAAACAGTCTACTTTCTCTGGAGCTGTCGTTTTGGACTCTGGTCAATTCTGGCTGTTTCCTTTCATGGGCTGACAGTGTGTCCAGGAATAACCTTTCAATCCTACTAATGAAGCACAGGCAATTAGACATATAGGTATTTAAACAGTGCTAATTGTTATGGTAAGTTACTTTGGTATACACAAACATATTTAGATGGTATGTTAATCTATGAATTACATTTTTTTCTGTAAAATATGACAGGGTCTTACTGTGGCTTATAACATCTCCTAACTGCTAGTGGATGTAAGCTTGTGGCATCAGCCGTGGGTTACTCCTCCAAGGAGAGAGCTAATAGCCAATTAGATTTGGGATATACAGGCATATGGCTGCCACTGCTGCACAGTATTTCCAGGCAGGTGAGGTATAGCTGGTGCTGGCAGAAGAGTCTTGCTTGACTCAAGGAGACCTATATTTGCTTTATTGGTTTAGTGGCCTTTGGTAACACTCTCTGGTATTCCAGAGACCAACTGTATACTTGCAAGGGCAGTCTCAATACATCTTTTCCATACTTACATCAGCTCTTCAACAGCAGGTCTTTATAACCTCTCTTCTTGCAGGTATCCCAGTTTACAGGCAAGAAGCCTTTACCATTTGGGGGGGGGGGCTTGGATCTCCTGGCCAACATCTCCTTGGTAGAATAATCCATTGCTGATATCAGAGCTCTCCTGTATTAATATATTTTGCTTAAGTGCACAGCTTAAGGAGACTTTAGTATTATATTTGGTTCTGAATAGAGAATAATCCTTTTCACAGTTCCTATGTCTATTAGTCAATTAAAGAAGGCAGTTTTACCGGTTTTATAAGAGATTACCTCTATAATAGTTGTCTCCAATTTACAGTTGGAGAGCGACCTCATCATCGTCATATTTCTCCTTGTTCTGGGGGGGAGGCAAGAAAGTCTCTCATATCAAAATTTGCGGCACCTAGAAGGTAAGTTTCATTAGGACTCATTATAAATAATTGTTACAAGTAAGAGCCACCAAGGGGTTTGATGCCTGTAGCAGTCTGAGGCTTTTCTTCCTTTCAATTTTCAGATGGGCCAACCTTTCTGCTGGCACTTCCTGGTACATCCTACACAATGCAAAGCTGTATCTTTTCTTTCTCAGCCGTTAACTTGGTGACGTTTTGACCTTTGGGAACATACAACTCTTTTCCCGTAGTTAGTTTTAAGATTTGAATTGCAAAGTTTTTGACAAAAAGGTTTCAAATATATCTGTATCCCTCCCTTTTTATTTTAGGTTTTTGTTTTTTGACCCATGTTTCTCAAAAAGGCAGTTCTAGTACACATACCTATAGGCAGGAATCAAGGGGCAGATTTCATCAAATTCACCCAATCTGTTTTGGGTGACTGTATGTCATTAACTTGGGAAGCAAACTTAATTTTTTAAGTTAAATCATCCTACAGGGAAAAGAGAATGCTACAAGATGATACTGTACAACAGAAAAATTATAGAGAACATTTGTATGTGCCAATCCCAAAGTTTTTGTTATACGGATTTTAAGTAAAACAAATGTGGACAACAACAATTTATATTTCCAATTAACTCAGGTGCATTACCATTTTTATCAGAACCTTTAAACCAATGTTGTTTAATATACACATATTTACTTTTACTAAGTCCCAAAACACCATGTAACCTGTAGGCAGAGTCTGGGCAAAATTGGATACTTGTTGAACTCACATCAATTAAATGTACATTAATCGAATATATAGACCCATGTCCCTCTCCTGCCCCTCCCACCCCTCCTAATTCACCATTTCAGTCAGTTTTTTGATGCAGTCTTTCTGTTATTGTTCTTTTAATATGCATCCCTCTCCACAAGAAATATTTATAACTGGGTTATTGGTGCTAGCATCCACAGATGAGGGATACAATTTGTTGTTTGTTTTTCTGGGACTGTGTTACTTCAAGTAATATAATATCTTCTAGCTCCATCCACTTAGCTGCAAAGTTCATGCTGTTGTCTTCTTTACTGCTGCATAGAGCTCCATTGTGTACATGTACCACATTTTTTCTATCCACTCGTCAGTTGAAGGGCATTTGGGTTGGTTCCAGCTTTTTGCTATTGTGAACAGAGCTGCAATAAATATAGCTGTGCATGTATTTCTGCAGTAAGATGAGTCTTGTGGGTATATGCCCAGGAGTGGTATGACTGGGTCAAATGGTAAGCTCATTTTGAGTCTTCCAAGGGTTCTCCACACTGCTTTCCATACTGGCTGTACAAGTTTACATTCCCACCAGCAATAGATGAGTGTTCCCCTTTCCCCTCAACTTCTCCAGCACTTGATATCATTTGTTTGCTTAATCCTGGCCAGTCTTATCGGAGTGAGATTATATCTTAGAGTGGTCTTAATTTGTATTTCCCTAATTATTAGTGACGTTGAACAGTTTTTAAGATGTTTCTTTGTCATGTCTAATTCCTTCTCTCTGAAGTCTCTATTCAGTTCTTTGCTCCATCTTTTGAGTGATTCATTTGTTTTCTTTCTTCTTTGTTTTTTGAGTAGCTTGTATACTCTGGAAATTAATGTTTTGTCAGATGTATCTGCAGTGAAGGTTTCCGCCCACTCTGTGGGTTTTCTCTTCACTTCCTTTATTGTTTCTTTTGATGTACAGAAGCTTTTGAGTTTAATGAGGTTCCATTTGCCAATTGTCGATCTTATTTCTTGTGCAGCTGCTGTCTGATTTAGGAAGTCTTTTCCTATGCCTATATCTTGTAGGCTGCTGCCAACCGTTTCTTCTATCACCTCCAGAGCTTGGGGTTTCACGTTGAGGTCTTTGATCTATCTGGAATTGACTTTTGTGCAGGGCAAGAGGTAGGGTTTAAATTCATTCTTCTATAGGTGGTGATCCACTTTTGCCAACGCCACTTACTGAAGATGTTGTCTTTCCTCCATTGTGTCTTCTTGGCTCCCTTGTCAAATATGAGGTGGCTGAAATTGTATGTGCTCAGTTTTGGATCTTCAGCTTTATTCCGTTGGTCAACAGGTCTGTTTTTGTGCCAGTACCAAGCTGTTTTTATGACTATAGCTCTGTAGTATAGTTTGATGTCTGTTATAGCACTCCCCCCTGTATTGCTCTTTTCACTCAGGGTTGCTTTGGCTATTCAGGGTCTTTTGATTTCCAAGTATTTTGTTGAGATGTTTTACACCTATGTTCATTGATGAGATGGGTCTATAGCTTTCTTTTTTGGTTGTATCTTTGCCTGGTTTTGGTGTTAGAGTGATGTTGGGTTCATAGAAGGAGTTTGGGAGAATTCCCTCTGTTTGTATCCTTCTGAACAGTTTGAGTAGTAATGGTTGTAGGACCTCTTTAAATGTTTCATACAATTCTGGTGTGAAACTATCTGGGCCTGGGCTTTTTTTAGTTGGGAGGTTTTTTTTCTTACATCTTCAATTTCCTCAGATATTTTGGGTCTGTTTAAACTGTGAATCTCTTCTTGGTTAAGTGTTGTTAGTTCCCAGGTTTTCATATATTCATCCATTTCTGTTAGGTTTTCAAATTTATTAGCATAAAGGTTTTTGAAGTATTCTATGATTGTCTGGATGTTTTCTTTGCCTGTTGTGATGATTCCCCTTTCATCACTAATACTATTGGTTTGGAGTTGCTCTTTCTTTCTTTTGGTTAACTGGGCTAGAGGTCTATCTATCTTGTTTATCTTTTTGGAGAACCAGCTTTTGGATTCATTGATTTTTTTTTATATTGTTTTCTTTGTTTCTATTTCATTGATTTGTGCTCTGATTTTTTTTTTTTTTATTTCTTCCTTTCTGTTGGGTTTAGGTTCCATTTGTGGTTGCCTCTCAAGTTTTTTTTTTTTTTTCTGCAGTGTTAGATCATTTATTTGTTTCCTTTCTGTTTCTTTAATGTAGGAACTTAGGGCTATAAATTTCCCTGTCAAGACTGCTTTTAAAGTATCCCACAGGTTTTGTTGTGCTGTATTGTCTTTTTTTGTTAAGTTCCATGAATACTTTTATTTCACTCTTTATTTCTTCCCTGACTCATTCATTATTTAGGGTTGTGTTGTTTAGTCTCCATGTGTTCTTGTAGTTAGTAGGGCTTATTCTGGTGTTTATATTGAGCTTTATTGCACTGTGGTCTGATGGAATGCATGGAATAATTTCAATCCTTTTGTATTTGTTTAAATTTTTTTTGTACCCCAGTATGTGGTCAATTTTAGAGAATGTTCTGTGAGGTGCTGAGTAAAAAGTGTATTCTCTGGTGTTTGTGTGAAATATTCTGTAGATGTCTGTGAAGTCTATTTGGTGTATTGTATTGTTCAGTTATGATGTCTCTCTGTTTATTTTTTTGTCCTGTTGATCTATCCAAGGTGCTCAGTGGGGTATAGAAGTCCCCCACTGTTAGTGTACTAGGATTAATCTGTGTCTTGAGGTCCTGCGGAGTATTGTTTATAAAGTTAGGTGCACCAGAGTTTGGTCCATAAACACTCAGGATTGTGAAGTTTTCATGGTTAATTTTTCCTTTGGCAAGGATGTAATGGCCACCTTTTTCTCTTCTGATAAATTTAATTTGAGATCTATTTTGTCTGGTATTTGTATAGCCACTCTG
Organism: Rhizomys pruinosus; assembly: GCA_009823505.1. NCBI lineage: Eukaryota > Metazoa > Chordata > Mammalia > Rodentia > Spalacidae > Rhizomys > Rhizomys pruinosus. Next base: position 866,645 of record VZQC01003889.1, read on the forward strand.
GCTTGTTTCTTGGTCCCATTTGCTGGGAATAATTGTTTCCATCCTTTCACTCTAAGGTGGCATCTGTCCTTGAGGGTGAGATGGGTTTCTTGTAGACAGCATATAGAACGATTCAGTTTCCTAATCCGTTCTCCCAGTCTATGTCTTTTGATTGGGGAGTTTAGACTATTAATATTTAAGTTTATTATTGAGAGATGTGTGTTGCTTCTTTTCACCTATTTTTTTGTTTGTATTCTTGGTCTAGGTTTGTATATATGTATTATCTGTTATGCTTTTGTTAATTTCCCTCTTTAATTGCTTAGGGATTGTTGCTCCTTTCCTCTGTTTTTGTATTGCTTTTAGGATTTTGTTGAAGTGTTGGTTTCTTAGACATGTATTTCATCTTGTTCATGTAATGAAAGATTTTTCTTTCTCCTTCACCTATAATTGATATTTTTTCTGGGTATAGTAGTCTGGGTTGTCATCTAAAGTCATTTAGCACTGGGAATACTTTGATCCATATTCTTCTGGTTTACATAGTTTGCACTAAGAAATCAGCTCTAGTTCTCATGGGTTTCCCCTTATATGTTTCTTTTTTTTCTCTTATAGCTTTCAGTATTTTGTCCTTGTTCTGAGCATCTAGTGTTTTAACAATTTTATGATTTGGGGAATTTCTTTTCAGGTCTTGTCTATTGTGTGTTCTATGTGTTTCTTGTATTTGTACAGGTTTGTCTTTTTTCAGTTTGGAGAAATTTTCTTCTATTATCTTATTGAAGACCTTGTCAATAGTGTTATCTTGGGATTCTTCTCCTTCCTCTATCCCTATGATGTGGAGATTTGGTCTTTTCTTTTCTTTTTCCATTTTTTATTGATGATTTGTGTATTTCATACATCATTTTCCAATTCAGTTCAGGCATATTTCCCTTTCCCTTCCCCCCACCCCACCCCACCCCACCCCATCCCAGATCATGCATTCTGCCATAACTGTCCTGCATCTTTCTCTCAGTTTTTTTTTCATTTTTTAACAATAACTGATAATTTATGATTACAAGCATCCTTCATGTAAAACCAATTTGCAAGCAATTGTGCCCAAACCCACACAGCCTATGGGTCTCACCATCCAGCTGAGGGACTTGTATATTCAATCAAGTTGGTCAAATGAGTGTCCAGGCTATATTGCTGTAGTTTCACCTTTCACCCCAGTCACAGCGCTTACATTCTACCATGCCCCCTCTTCCGCAGATTGTTCCCTAGGCTTAGAAAAGGGGCACAGGTGGATGAGAAGCAAAACAGTCTACTTTCTCTGGAGCTGTTGTCTTGGACTCTGGTCAATTCTGGCTGTTTCCTTTCATGGGCTGACAGTTTGTCCAGGAATAACCTTTCAATCCTACTAATGAAGCACAAGCAATTAGATATATAGGTATTTAAACAGTACTAATTGTTATGGTAGGTTACTTTGGTATAGACACAGATGTTTGGATGGTATGTTAATCCATGAATTACATTTTTTTCTGTTAAATATGACAGGGTCTTACTGTGGCTTATAACATCTCCTAACCACTAGAGGATGTAAGCTTGTGGCGTCAGCCGTGGGTTATTCCTCCAAGGAGAGAGCTAATAGCCAATTAGATTTGGGATATACAGACATTTGGCTGCCTCTGCTGCACAGTATTTCCAGGCAGGTGAGATATGGCTGGTGCTGATGGAGGAGTCTTGCTTGACTCAAGGAGATCCATATTTGCTTTATTGGTTTAGTGGCCTTTGGTAACACTCTCTGATATTCCAGAGACCATCTGTACACTTGCATGTGTGGTCTCAATACATCCTTCCCATGTTAACGTCATGTCTTCGACAGCAGGGCCTTATCGCCTCTCTTCTTGCAGGTATTCCAGTTTAGAGGCAAGGAGCCTTTTCCTAGTGTCCCACGTTTCCTGGTTGTTCCACTGTTGTGTTTGTTTAAATTTTTCACATTCTTTACTTGAGCATTCTAGTTGCTCCCTGTTTTCCTGCAGGTCTGATATTCTTTTATCTACTTCTTCCATTCTGCTTCTGAGGCTTTTTCCCATCCTTTCCTGTTGATTAGATGAATGTTCAATTTCCTTTTTCGTTTCACCCTGTGATTTCTTTAGTATTTCCACTTCCTTTTGGAGCCTGTCTTTCTCATCTTGTAGCTCCTTGGTTCGTTGGTCATTTTCTTCATTTTGGCCTGGGATCTTTTCAGCATTTTCACTTCCTTCCGGAGTTTGTCATTTTTCTCCCTTTAGTTCTTTCCAATGTTTGTCATTGTCTCCCTCTAGATCCTTCTTGAGTTTTTCATTTTCTACCTTTATTTCTCTGATTTGCTCTTTATAGTCTTTGATTTCTTTGACTATGTCTACAATTGTTATTCTAATGTGTGTGTCTTGGTTTCTTTCCAGGGAGATCTCATTGCAGGAATCTTCCGTAGGGTTGGTAGAGTTCAGTGTGGATTTATTACGAGCTTTTCCCATGTTGTTTTTTCTTTGTAACTTTGGCATGTGGATTTGTTTGTTTATTTGTTTCTTTGGATTCTGTCACCTCTACGTTGGCTGCGCAGACTATAATCACTAATACTGCACCTGCTAGATCCTCTGCACCACAGCTCCACCAGGTTGAGCAGGGGGAGGAGAGGTTGTTGCTACCCAGTTGGCCTGCTGTCCATGAGTCTAAGTCCACCCAAGCCATGTGCTGGGACTTGAAGGGTGGATGTTTCTGGGTGATACCAAGCCTCCATGGGCCAGGAGAGGTGAGCAAAGCACCGAGGTAGGTGGGCCTCACCGGGGCACATGCTGGTGTTGTGCGCGCCTTGGCTGTATGTCCTCTTCAGCCCTGTCTGAGCATCTAACTCCACCCACACTGGGCGCTGGAACCTGAAGGTTGGATGTTTCCAGGTGATACCAAGACTTCATGGGACAGGATGGGTGCTCAAAGGAGCAAGGCAGGAGAGCCTCACCTGGGCACATGCTGGTGTTGTGCGGGCAGTGAGTGTACATCTACTCACCCAACATGCTGGACGCACACTGGTATTGTGCTGGCCATGCGTCTCTAGCGTTTTAACTATGATATGGGGTGGGAACTTTCTTTCCCAATCTTGTCTATTTGGTGTTCTGTGTACTTCTTGTATTTGTATGGGTTTGTCTTTTTTTTAGTTTGGGGAAATTTTCATCTATTATTCTGTTGAAGATCTGGTCAATACCATTCTCTTGAGCATCTTTTCCTTTTTCTATCCCTATGATGCAGAGGTTTGATCTTTTCATAGTGTCCCACAATTCCTGGTTGTTCCACTCTTGTGTATTTTTAAAATTTTCACAGTCTTTACTTGAGCTTTTTAGTTGTTCTGTATTATCTTCTAGGTCTGATACTCTTTTTTTCCTGCTTCCTCCATTCTCCTGAGGCTTTTTCCCATTATTTTCTCTTGATTGGATGAATGTTGGATATCCTTTTTCATTTCATCCTGTAATTTCTTTAGTATTTCCACTTCCTTTTAGAGCTTCTCAATCTCTTCTTGTAGCTTCTTGCTTCTCTGGTTGGTTTCCTTTTTCATTTCAGCATGGGATCTTTTCAGTATTTCCACTTCCTTCTGGAGTTTGTCACTCTCTACTTCTAGTTCTTTCTGGAGTTTGTTTTTTTATCCTTTTAGTTCTTTCCAAAGTTTGTCATTCTCTCCCTCTAGGTCCTTTCTGAGTTTTTCATTCTCTCCCCTTAGTTCTCTAATTTGTTCTTTATAGTCTGTGATTTCTTTGAATATACCTGGGACTGTTCTTCTAAGATCTGTGTTCTGGGTTACCTCTAGGGAGATCTCATTGTAGGAATCTTCTATAGGGTTGGTAGAGTTTAGTGTGGAATTATTCTGTGCTTTTCTGTGCATATTGTTCTTTCATTGTGCTTTTGGCATGCGGGTTTCTTTTTGTTTATATTCTGATGTGAATCTCAAATGTTTCTTCACTGTGTTGAAGGATTGCTATCCTTGATTCCTTCAGATGCCTTCATTGTTTTCTCCTTGCTTATGGACTGTTCACTTGTATAGGTTTCAGGCTTTTAATTCTGGTTATATATTGGAAGGTATAGCTCACTCTTCCCTTTCCGTTCTGCAGGATCTCCAGAAACTGGGTAGGTAACAACCCAGAGAGTACTCACTGAGCACTGTACTCCCTCAGCTTCCTGCCAGCCAGTTCCTCTAGGTTTGTTGTGGGGCTTTCTGTACTGTAGTCCCACCTGGATACTGGGGGAGGGGGTGTGCCTCAGCTGGCCTGACCCAAGCAACTGATCTGTATGCATCCAAGTCCCCTAGAGGCAATAGGTCAACTTTTGTTCTGGCTGGCTGGATATTTTTACCCCTACAGCTACACAAGAAAACAATCCAAAACTCTTGTCATTTCTTAAAAACACAGTTTAACAACTGTTTACACATTATTTACATTGTGTGAGATATTATAACTAATGTAAAGATGCCTTAATGCACATAAATGTGTGTGTTGCAAATATACTTATGGTGTCATACATAAAAGACTCCATATTTCAAGATTTGGGTTATCTGCAGAAGGTACTGGGGTCAATCCCTGGAGGATAACAATGGATGAATAGATGTACATAAAATCAATACCATAAAATTTATTTTCTCTGAAGTTCTGATAGATTTTTATCACATGTTCTTGTAGTGGTGAGGTATAAAGTGATTTTCTTTGGTATCATTTTGGAGGATTAGATTTAAAAACTCATGAAAGAGAGGGGAAGTGTTCAAAAACACAGAGCTTCTGTGATTTAAGAAGATATTTGCAGTGGATATTTGTGTTTGGAAATATAAAGAAAGAAAACTCTAAAAGTTCATCAAAGCAAGGCAGTGTCTGCATATGACAGTCATCAGTTTTGTACCAGGGGTCCTTGCTAAGCAGCTCAGGGTTCTTTTTATTCTATTTTATTGTGTCTGAAGGTGAGATTTGGTTTGCTGAGTTGAATACTGTCCTCAAGTTTCCTATAGACCAGGGGCTTCCAAATGGAGCTCCGTCTGGAAATGAGAGTCTTTGCAGATGCAGGCACATTAAGGGAAGATCACAGTGGATTGAAGTAGACGCTAATACAATGCCATCAGTATGGGCAGGGGAATATTAGACAGGCCCTTGGATGCACTCCACTCAAGCACAGAAGCAGAAACAGAGTACTGCCCCAACAAGACAAGGAGCCAACAGGTGTTGCCAGTAGCTAGCAGAAGAGAGAGAGGTGGTGGGGTGAAATTTATGAAGACTACCCATTTCTGATACATCTCTGTTACCTGGGGGCTAATGTTTAGTTCTCTTAGTCAATGTCAAAATAAGGAAGAAGTAGAACTTTAACCTCAGAAGTAAGAAATAAACTCTTATGATAACAATATTTAGAAAATAGCCTAAGCCAGGCGTGTTGGTGCATGCCTTTAATCCTAGCACTTGGGAGGCAGAGGCAGGCAGATCTTTATGAGTTCAAGGGCAGCCTGGTCTATGTAGCAAGTTCCAGGACAGCTGGGCCTACAGGGAGACTCTGTCTCAAAAAATAAGAACAAAAAAAAAAAAAAAAAAAAAGAAAGGAAATAGCCTATAAAATTGACTTTATAGTCCTGAAAGGAAACACTGAAAATTCTTGCCAACTAATTCTTACTTATTTGAAGACTTAGTATCTTTCCTTATATTCAGTAAACAATTAACACATATTGCACTTACATATGTAACATAAAGATGTTAATACATTCAGTCTTTCTTTCTTTCTTTCTTTCTTTCTTCTTTCTTTTTTCTTTTGTTCTTTTCTTTCTTTCTTTCTTTCTTTCTTTCTTTCTTTCTTTCTTTCTTTCTTCTTCCTTTCTTGAGACAGGATCTCACTTTTAGTCCCTGCTGGCCTGGAGCTTGCTATGTAGACCAGGCTGGCCTTGAACTCACAGAGATCTGCCTGCCTCTGCCTCCTGAGTGCTGGGATTAAAGGCATGCACCACCACGCCCTGCACTAAAGACCGTTCTTAGCCACCATGTGGGTGCTGGGAATGGAATTTGGGTCCTCTGCAAGAGCGGTTGTCACTTTTAACTGCTGAGCCATCTCTCCAGCCCCACATTCAGATTTCTTAAACTTAGGTGCATGGTACTATTTAAATATCAATTCTCTGTGTGTGTGTGCTCATATGCAAATGTGTACGTGTGTGTGTGTGTGTGTGTGTGTGTGTGTGTGTATGTGTGTGCAGGCACATACCTGCGTGTGTCTGCTATATAATCAAGAAGTTTGTATTTGGTTTTCACATCTGCACTTAAAGAAATCTATCAGAAATGTTAACCCAGAGAAATGGACAACTCCAGGAGGTTTGGTGTTGTCTAATCTCTGAGGGAAGAATCTATTCTCAGGGAAAAATTAAATTGAAGAAAATAGGTGGCTTTCTGGCAAAGATTAGATCAGCAGGATACACTGATTCTGTAGGCAGACATACAATGTTTAGCTGGGCTGGTTTGTCAGTATGAACTTCAAAAGGATACAAAGCAGTCTGCTGTGCCTTCTGATGAGCCAAATCAGAGGACTTTACTCAGACAAATTCATAGATATCCCTGGGTTCTCAGTTTGTTTGGTCCAAGAGACTTTATAAGGCAGTCTCTAAACCTAAATCCAGACTGTAATTTGCGAGTTAGTGACATGGCCTTTCAAGATGAACCAGTGCTATATCAACAGACCAATTCAATGGCTGACATACTAACTACTATTTTTGTTTAATTTTGGATAAATAATTCTGAAGGGCTTTAGTTCTTTCAGCTTCATATTGTGTTGCTATCTTAGCAAAGCTAAATAAAAAAGAAGAAAGGAAAAGAAAAAAATAACTGCAACATGTTAAAATTTTGGTCATAGTCATCTATGTGTCTGGTTGCAGTAATTTCTTCTTTCCTCATTGTAGACTAGAGGATATATGACGATCAAATTCATGGGATCCTACAAAGATCCAAAAGGATAGAGGACCTCCTTCTTTAAAACATAAACCCTTTGGGTCTTGTGCATGGGGTATGGGAGGAAAGGAGGGGGAGAGGGGTTCTAAATTTGATTGAGATCTATTATATGAAATGTACAAAATCTCAATAAAAATGTATTTTAATTCTATACATTTTAAAAAGCTTATATGTAGAAACCATTTCTGATTTTACTTTAATTTTGAGTGGGGCCTTGTTTTAAAACCGATATGATTTGGGGGATATTTACATGATCTCTTCTATACTAAGTTTCTTTAATCAAACCTGTAACTTGAAATGCTATTGGTGGCATTGGATATAGTTGATAGGTTTCAGTGAAGGATTCTCTAAACTTAAAATTTCTTTCCTTACTATTTTTGAGACTATAAAGTAGAATTCAGTCAAGTCAATTTTAGTAGCTGGAAAAGTACCTGCCTTACATAATTTAATAGCTTCACAAATATGGACTTGGTAGTGTCTATGGCAAGTAAGTAAATCAATCAATGAATCAATGGATGAAGATGTTAAGAGGACTTTAAAAAACGCTTATTCCGGGCTGGAGAGATAGCCTAGCGGTTAAGAGCGCCGACCGCTCTTACAGAGGACGCCGGTTCGATCCCCAGCACCCACATGGAGGCTAAGAACCGTCTGAAACTCCAATTCCAGGAGAACTCCAGTTCCAGGGGAATCCGATACCCTCTTCTGACCTCCGCGGCGTTGCACGACACGGGTGCACAAACTTGCATGCAGACAGTACGTTCATACACATACAGAAATAAATAAAATTAATAAAAAAAAATTAAAAAAAAAATAAAAATAAAAAACGCTTATTCCAAATGGATTTAGGACATGTTAAAAGATAGATTATGGAAGATATAAAGGAATAAAAATAGAACTTTTAAAGTTTTATGTCCTTAAAATGAGATCAGGTCAGAATATTTTATGAGTATTCACCACATGAAATCATCAAGAAGATAAGTATAGTCTCCAAAGATTTAATATAATTAATTGGTGGGAATGTCTTTGAAAAGAGACATCTTTAGTAATTTATAAAATGCATTTTGAGAAAATGTTCCAGAATAGCAAGTGGTACAGATTCAGAAGTTGAGAACCAAATTCCACTGGGAATAATGGAGTGTTTAGAGATGGAAGGTCTATTGAATAATTAGTACAAAACAATTCCCTTTTTCCTGCCAAACCCATTTCAGTTTTCCACTCCTTTAATTTGGGTGAGTGTGGAAGAAGGGGTTACCTAGATAGAAGCCTATTTGAGAAATAAAGTTGGATGAATATTAAAGGTCCTTAATGAACTGATACATTGAAGAAATAAGTCTTTCTCGTAACAAAAAATTAATGATGAATAGGAATGCAAAGAAATAAAAACAAAACAGTGGGCATGTAAGATGGACCAGAGGGTAGAAGAAACCTGCTGCATAGCCTGACCATTTGAGTTCAATCTTGGGACCCACATTATAGAAGAAGAGGAACAATTGCTAAAAGTTATCCTCTGACTTCCGCTCATGCTACATCACACACATGTACGTGCATGTAAGGACATGAAGAAGAAACACACAGAATAAAAAATTAAATCTTTTTTAAAATTTTTATTTATTTCTGTGTGTGTATGAATGTACTGTCTGCATGCAAGTTTGTGCACCCATGTCATGCTATGCTGTGGAGGTCAGAAGAGGGTGTCGGATTCCCCTGGAACTGGAGTTCTCCTGGAATTAGAGTTTCAGACAGTTCTTGGCCGCCATGTGGGTGCTGGGGATCGAACCTGGGTCCTCTGTAAGAGCAGTTGGCTCTCTTAACCACTAGGCCATCTCTCCAGCTCCCTAAATCTTTTTTTAAACATGGCTTTTATATTATTTTCTGAGCTTCCTAACTTGGGTTATATTTTGAAGGCTTCTTAAAGGTTGAGAGGAAAAAGAGGAAAACAAAAACAAATGTAGGACCTGTATAAATAGAATATATAATGTTAAAATCTTTGCTTTCCTAAAGCTCAGATGCATGATGGTGATCGAGAATGTATGTTCTCTGTTCTACTGAAGTGTAAGAGGAGAATACAGTTATCAAATATGGAAGTGAAATGGCAGGGAAAGCACCACTAATAAAGTTTTGGAAACATCAGCTTCGTTTAACAGCTATAGACTAAATTGATGTCGTCTTTTAGAACCAAAATATAAATTAAAATGATTAGACTACAACAATGTTTAGACTGCAAAACATTCCAGTGTTGCAGCAGTAGCACAATTATCTTGGGAGTAACCAAAACCTAAGTTGTATAATTGGTCTTAATGGTTCCTTTCAAAAGTATACTTTATTGATTATTTTTATTTTATGTGCATGAGTGTATGGCCTGTGTGTATGTATGTAAGTGTGCCCATATCAAGCAATGCCCTTGGAAGGCAGAGAAGAGCATCTGATCCCCTGGAACTGTAGCTATGGATGGTTGTTAGCTACCATGTGGGTGCTGGGATTCAAACATGTTTCTTTACAAGAACAGCCAGTGTTCTTAATTGCTGAGCCATCTCTCCAGGCTCTCTTAAAGGTATCTTAAGAGGTGATTCATGTTTGATACTATAAATTTAGCCAACTATCCATGGCTGGGTATGCCATGGGCCCTAGAGGAGAACCTACTAATGTAATTTTCCTAAAGCAACATTATCTCTGATCATATTCTGAATATTTATCCTAATAACCACAAATGAGTATAGCTCTCACCCATCAACAAAGAAACTTCTTTTTGCAACAGATGGAGACTGAACCACAACTAGTCAAAATTTAGAGAGTAAGTGACCATGGGGTTCCCAGGCCCAACTGGTACATTTACAATGCAACCACTACACTTAAGGCTCAGGATCCATCTTAGAAGATGTTGGTGGAAACATTGTAAAGCAGAGAAACAGAACACATGCTGTGAAAGTTTATTCTAGACCATTGACAGGGATGCTATAACCATGGAATCTCAACAACACAAACAAGACCTGTACAATGACATTACCAACTGACATGCCAACATGAATGGTGGGAAATTCACAAAGTGAAGAGCTGAGGTATTCGGTGGGAGCTGAGAAAAGAAGAATCAGCCTTCTCCAGGGATGAGCCTCCTCACTGATTATATAATCCCAAGTAATCAGCCTGAAACATATCCACATAAAAGCAACATTAAATGGACTCAATAGGTAATATACAAATAATCATTACAAGGAAAGAGATCATGAATTTGCGGTGGAGATGAAGGGGACATGAGAAAAATTGGAGAAACACAAGGAAAAATGTACACAATTCTCTAAAAATAAAAATGTAACATAAATAAATTAGTTAAGTTTTAAAAATAAATGATTGAACTGACAGTTTCCCTGGGCATTTAGCAGTTCAAGTAACCCACTTTTTTTTGATGGCATAATGTTTTCTCATAAGAGTGATTGAGCATAAAAGTAAATGAAGGACTGTGAGCAAGAACCAGCAGAAGATCCTCAAGGACTTCAGTCTTGGGAACTTTCAGGTGCAGAATATAAAATACCTACCCTCAGTGTATTTAAATAAATAGAAAATACAATCTAAACTTTATGTGTGATCAAATTTATTTGATAAAAAATCAAGTAGCAATTTTACTCAAAATGAAAATTAAAATACAATAGAAGAGGTAAGATTTACAACAGAAGCAATATAAAAATAATAAACTTTGAATTAATTATAAACTTAGAGATGCTTACTTTTTTTTAAATGAGAGAAATGTAAGCAGTATGTAAGAGATGAGGAAAGTCAGTGTGAAGTCTTCCTCTATGTCTTGGTGCAATCTAGACGGAGAACTAAATGTGAGCAATACTCGAGAAGAAGACAACGAAAGAAAAATATTTAAAACTGATTAAAGATGTTAAGCTAAGGAAACATCCAATCAAAAATTCAAAGCAGATGAAATAAAATCAGTGTTTAGACAAAACGCCAAACATAAATAGATGATTTTAAAAGCAAGCATTAAGAAGAATGATCATGCAAGCCCTCCACATCTGCCATCTCATCTCTCAGGCAAGCCCCAGATGTGGGAGTTCCCCATCCAGTGAATTCTCAGTGAGCCCTCTGCACCACCATCTGAACTCTCAGGCCTGCTTGGGTTGTGTACCCCTTTGCGCCCAGACTTGTGAGTCCTGCAAGTCTGGTGAATTCCTTCACTCCAGCACTCTATGCCTGCTCTGGTTGTATACCTTCATGTACCTGCTATGCTATTAAATCCTACTACACCTGTGAGTTCTTTCACACCTGTGAGTTTCTCAATCCTAGCCTTATTGGTCCATCCTCCCAGGGCCCAGGCTTTAGAGGCTCTACACCTTCCTGCATCCCCTAGACCTGTGAATTTCCCCAGACCTATGAAAACCCAGGTCCAAGTGTTTTCTTTCTGCCACCTCACTCCTGCAGACCTAGCTGGGGACACACAGCCTTTTCAGTGATCCAGCTTGAACAACTGAATAATTTTTGAGAATCCCCCCTGCTTTTATAACCATCCACACACTCCCAGGCATAGCCAGTTATAGGTTGTGCAGCCTGTACATAATCCCTAATAGACCCAGGCAAGAGTTACAGTAGGACATTTTCTTGGTTACCAGTGAATTGGTATCGCCCCCTGTATTAGTCACTTTCCTGTTGCTGTGATAAACCACCATGACCAAGGGAACTTTATAAAAAGAAGAGTTTATTTGAGCTTACTATTGACAGTTCCAGGGAATCAAAGTCCATTGTGGCAGGAGGAATGGTGGCAGCAAGCTGAGGGTCACATCTCTCAATGAACACAGGAAGTTGAGAGAGAGAGAGACTGGAGATCACAAGGCTTGTTAAACTCATTAAGCCCACCCCCAATGACATACTTCATCCAGCACGGCCACACCTTCTAAGACCTCCAAGAACAGTGCCACCAACTGGAGACAAAATGTCTGAATACTTAAAGCCTATGGGGGACACTGTCATTCAAACCACCACACCTCCATCCTTCCTGTATTAGTCACTTTTCTGTTGCTGTGATAAAACCACCATGAACAAAGGAAATTATAAAAGGAAGAGTTTATTTGAGCTTATGAGGTAATTAAGACTCAGTCCAATGTTTCAGGGAGGCATGGTGGCCTGGGCTGGTGCAGAAAGCCAAGGTTCACATCTCCAATGAGCACAGGAAGTCAAGAGAGAGATACTGGAGACTGCAAGGCTTGTTAAACTCACTAAGCCTGCCCCCAGTGATGTACTTCCTCCAGCGTGGCCACACCTTCTAAGATTTCCCAAAACAGTGCCACCAACTGGGGATAAAATGTCTGAATACTTGAAGCCTATGGAAGACATGCTCATTCAAACCACCACATTCCACTCCCTGGCCCCCATAGGCTCCTGACCATATAGAATGTAAAGTGCATTTAGTCCAACCTTAAAACTCCCCATAGTCTTTACCAGTCTCAATTCTATTCAAAAGTTTATAGTCCAAAATCTCTTCTGAGATAAAGCCAATCTCTTAACTGTAAGTGAGCTCCTGTAAAATCAAAAGAAAAATTACATACTCCCAACACACAGTGGAACCAAATGCACATTCCCATTCCAAAAGGGAATAGAGACATAGTGAGGAAATACTGGACCAAAACAAGACCAAAAACCAGCAGGGCAAATACCAAGTCCAGTAGCTCCATGTGCAACTTCTGGGAATTCACTTCCAAAGGGCTGAGATGGCTCAGCTCTTCCAGCTTTGCTTGCAACATACATCTCTTCCTTAGTCTGGTACCACTCCCTGTATGCAGCTCTCCTTGGCAAATATCTCACAGCTCTGGCACCTAGAATGTCTTCTTGGGGTCTCCACTGCCAACCAGGCTTCACATTCACAGCTTCACACAATGGTCTATCAGGGCATTCTTTATTCAGGGATGCCCCTGCTGCACTCTGCCTGACCTAGGAGGCTCTCTGAAACCATGGAGGAAGAACTGATGACCCCATCACTCATGCATCCTTCATGCCTCTAAAGCCAGCACCACGTGAATGAAACTGCTGAGTTTTGTTGTAAGTTTGAGATGGACTCTGTCCTACTTCAACCACATTTCACAACTTTTCTCTGCCCTTTCAGTATTTTCCTTTCAAAAGCTGGAGGCTTAGCTGGGTGTGATCTTGACCTGAAGGTACTGTTTCTGTTGTTTACTTGTAAATCTTGAGGCCCCTCCTTAATCACTTTAATCTCACTTTTTCCATTGTTTACTTGTAAATCTTGAGGCCTCTCCTTAATCACTTTAATCTCCTTATCAAAGAGAATCTCCCCTTCATGGCGTGTCTTGGCTAGACCATTAATCTTCCTAGTGCACTTTTCAGATCCAAATTGTACATTCTACATTTCTTTCTCCCCCATCTGCTCTTTTTCCACTGTAGATCTGCACAATATTCACTATTAATATCCACACCACCATTTCTATGTTAGGCTGTCTTGAAATATCCTCAGCCAAAGACATTAGTCCATTGCTTTTCAACTTAGCTTCAGGCAAGCATTTGGGCTGTGGGCAAACTGTGGCCAGACTCTGCCAAAATATCCCAGTTGCTGCCTTAGTCTTTATTTTCCTCTGGAACTACATTTTTTGCAGCAATGCCTTCTTCCAGGCTTCTACTAGAATGGCCCATTAAGCTCTGCTAACAGTCATCAACAGCTTTTCTAGCCCAAAGTTCCAAAGTCTTCCAAACACCCACATGGTCAGGTTCTTCACAGCCAACAGCCCACTCTCTGGTACTAAATACTGTATTAGTCAGGGTTCTCTAAAGAAACAGAATCAATAGAAAAAATATATATCTATATACAGATTTATTGATTCGCTCATGGGATAGAGTCCAAGGAATCCAACAATAGCTGTACAGCACTGGAGAAGTTGAGAATCCAGGGAACTACTCAATCCACAAGGCTGGATGTCTCAGTAGTCACAATCTGGTGCTGGAGGCCAGATGGATTCCAGGAGATCTGCCCATCTCAGTACAAACTGGGATACAAAGTGTTGATCATAGCAGCAAGACAAACTCACCAGTGAGAGAGAAGGCAAGCCACAGGATAAAGGGACCAGCTCCCTCTACTATGGCCTTTTATACTGGATGCTGGCAGAAGGTAATGCTTACATTTAGGGTGGTCTATCCAGCTTGAGGTAGTCCAATCTGAAGGTCTCTTTCTCATATTTGTTCATCCTTAGCCCAGTCAAGTTGACACCCAGGATTAACCATCACACTTCCAATCCAAAATCAACATAGACCTGTCTACCAACCTGCTCACCTAGCAGCCAACTAGCCTACTCTGCCAGCCCAGGACTGTGTGGAGCCTGTCCTGGTACCTCAGTCTCAAAAGTGCATTCATCACTCCTGAAGTGAGACTACCTTTTACACCCCATTCACACATCAATGTGAAGTGGCCCTAGACTGAACACCGAGCTTTGATGTATGTCCCATAAACATGAGAGGATGCAGATGCCAGCCCAGATTGCTATACATAGCAAACTATCAACTGTAATTGAAGGCAAAAGTGAAGCTTTCCATAATAAGAACAGATGTAAGGAAGTTTTGTCCACAAAGCCAGCTAGCTCTACAGAGACTCTTCAATGAAATTCCTCAGTCTGAAGAGAAGATTAAAAGAGAAGATTAAAGATCTGTGCCTCTCAACAGGGTTCGTGCCCCTTTTCTAAGCCTAGGGAACAATCTGCGGAAGAGGGGGCGTGGTAGAATGTAAGGGCTGAGATCGGGGTGAATGGTAAAACTACAGCAATGTAGTCTGGACACTCATTTGATCAACTTGATTGAACAAACAACCTGTCACCCCCCACTGGATGGTGGGGCTGTAGGGGTTTGGGCACAACAGCCTGCAGATTGGTTTTGCACGAAGGATGCTTGTACTCATGGATTATCACTTATAGCTAAAAAATGGAAAAAAAATGAGAGAAAGATGCAGGACAGTTATGGCAGAATGCATGATCTGGGATGGGGTGGGGGTGGGGGGGAAGGGAAAGGGAAATAAGCCTGAACTGAATTGGAAAAAATGTATGAAATGCACAAACCATCAATAAAAATTAAATTAAAAAAAAATAAACAAACAATTCCCAAACAGTTAACCAAAAGAGGTCCAAGAAACACACACACACACACACACACACACACACACACACACACACACCAGTCTTAAGTACCTATCAAAAAATTAGATATAACATACTAAATACTTCATGATTCATGTAAATCCCTGGAGAAACAAGAACAAACATCACCTGAAAATAGTAGGTAGGAACAGATAAAATCAAGGGCAAAATTAATGAAATTGAAATGTAGAAAACAGGACCAAGAATTGATGAAACAATGAGGTAGTTCTTGGAAAGGATTAATGAGATTGAGAAACTTTATCCATATTAACCAAAAGAAAGAGAGGACCAAAATTAATGAATTCGGACGTGAAAATAGAAACATTACAACAGAGCTTGTGGAAATTAAAAAAAAATATGAGCATACTTTATAAATGTATATCACACTAAACTATAAAATCTAAAAGGAATAGATAAATTTCTAGATGATTATGGGACCCATGAGCTGTGTGGGTTTGGGCACAACTGCTTGCAAATTGGTTTTACATGAAGGATGCTTGTACTCACAAATTATCACTTATTGTTAAAAAAAATGAAAACAAAACAAAACAAAACAAAAAAGCAGAGAAAGATGCAGAAAAGTTACAGCAGAATGCATGATCTGGGATGGGTAGGGCTGGGGTGGGGAGAAGGGAAGGGGATATATGCCTGAACTGAATTGGAAAATGATGTATGAAATACACAAAGCATCAATAAAAAAAAAGTTAAATAAAAACACATAAATAATCTAAACAGTCCAGTATCAATCAATGAAATAGTTGAAGTAATTAAAAATCTCCCAACTAAAAGGACACAGAAACAGATACATTCAGCACAGAATTTTACCAGACCTTTAAAAAAAGAACTGATATGACTACTCAAATTATTCCGTAAAATAGAGAAGGAAGGAGCACTCTCAAATTTATTTTATGAAGCCAGTATTAGTCTGATACTAAAACTAGACAAAGACCCAACAAATAAAGAAAATTACTGGCTGATGTCTCTGATGAACATAGATACAAAAAGTCTCAATAAAATACAAACCAAACGCAAGAACACATCAAGAAGGTTATCCATCATGATCAAGCTGGCATCATCCCAGTTATTCAGAGATGGTTAAACATATGTAAATAAATAAAAGTAGTGTGCCATAAACTCAAAAACAAAAACCACATGAGTAATTCAAAGATGCAGAAAAGGCCTTTGACAGAAATCCAACATCAATTCATGATAAATTCACAGAGAATTAGTGATACAGGGACATAACTCAACATGATAAATTCCTCCAATATACAACAAACCAGCAGCCAACATCATACTAAATGGAGAGCTGATAAACACATTCAGCAAAGTATCAGGATACAAAATAAACACGGAAAAGTCAATATGCCAACAGCAAACATTCTGAGAACAAAATCAAGAAAGTGATCTCATTCATGATAACCTCAGAAAAATCTAGAAATGAATCTACCAAGAAAGTGAAGGACATTAAAGAAAGAAACTGAATAAGACAACCAGAAGAGGGTCAGACCTCCTGCTCATGGATGGAAGGAGTAATATTGTGAAAATGGCCATTACATTAAAAGCAATCTACAGATTCAATGCAAGGCCCATTAGAATTCTTATGCAATTCTTCCCATAAATTGAAAACTAAACTCAAACACAAAAGTCCAACATAGCGAAAACAATCTTGAACAACAAAGCAATTGGGAACTATCATCTTCCTTGATTTCAAATTGTAATACAGAGCTATAGTAATACAAAGAGCATGGAAGGAGAGGGATGAAAAGAATACAAACACAATACTGGCTCAATAACTTTTGTTATACCCATAAATTAGTTCATCTTTCAATTTTCACCAAAGAAGTTTCTTCTTGCATCAGATATAATTAATACAGAGACCCATGACTGGTTAATGTACAGAGAATAACAGAATGTAGAGTTCTCAAACCTAAATAGGATACTCTTTCTTCTCAAGGCTCAGGGATCATTGTGTAAGATGGAGCAGAAGGATTCTAAAAGTCAGAGGTAGTAGACGAGTATAAGGAAACTAAGTTGGCAGGATATCACAGGGTAACACATATGAACCATATGAAGTTTCTTAAGTAGTAGGTTTCCATATGACTTTTTTTAAAAGGCCTTTAGTGTTAGTTTCCTTCCTTTTACTCCCTCCTCTACATTGCCCACTAATGCCTAATTCCATTTAACTCTTTCTGTTCTGCTATTCCCCTTTATATTACTGGATTCTATTTCCCCTCCCTTGGAAGCCCTACCCTCCCTCTTCACCCTTACTACTTTCCTGAATTCTCTAGGTTGTCCAAATTAAATCCAATTAGTTTTTTAAAGCGTCAGAATAGACTTTGGGCATATTGGCAGGCCTTGAGGAGGATTCTCCAAAATGTACAGCACAGCCAATTGGCCCTTGCTTTTCTTCTACTGTGTAGTGCTGAGAGATGAACTTAAAGTCAGTGTAATCTTATGGATGATAAATGTGTACTGTAATTATGCTGAATGTGTGGTATATGGTGCCTGATCCATTCATGTATTGATTACCTAATCTGGGATCAGTGAGGTACATGAACTCTTGGGCACTGATCATCATCTCAAATACAGAGCAGCTATATGTATCTGGATCTGTTGAAAATGTTTGAGTATTAGAACTACCATGGACCTTATTTACTCATGCAGGAACTGTTGAAGCTGTGAACTTTATGACTTGAGAATCTGCATAGATGACTGTCCTGGAAGATAAAATGCATCTATAACTCTGACATGTGTTATGAAAGTAGTAGAATTCTATGTATTCAATAAGCAAACTAATTTAATTTATATTTTTAATATATGAAGGAGTGAATATCAATTCTTATATGTAATCAGATAAAAAAAGGAAGAGGACAGAGAGAGAAAAAGAAAGAAAAATTTACCTCAATCTATACCAGTTCTCTGAACCTTTTTTTTTTCCTATTATAAACTTTTTACATTGAATTTTTGAAATTTTATTTTTTGTGTAGATTTATGTTTTTGATTTGCATTAAATAGGATTTACCGATAACACTCCTTATCATTATGCTTTACTATTAGATCCCTTAGAATCTTTCTTAGCCAAACATAAATACAGTATATAATCAATTCTACCATTTCAGGACCAAGCATTATATATACAATCCCTACAATAGCCATACAGAGTTGGTGTCCCCCCTTACTCATGAGGACATTCAGGCTAGAGAAATGGAACCATTGCTCAATGCTATGTCTCCAGGAGATGATCTAACCAGTCTGAATCCTGATCGTCCATTTATTTTGCATTGTTACATATAACTGTCAGCTAAATACAGTTTATAAGGCAGGGGTGATGGCTCAATAGACAAAGTGTTCACTGTATAAGCATGAGGACCAGAATTTGGATTCTCAGCACCCACCAAAATGCTAGTGGAACATGTGGCCCTTCTGGAACTCCAGCACTCAGAAACCAGAAATGGAAATCAGAACAAGTTTGCTAGTTAGGTCAGTCATATAGTTGAACTCTGGATTCATGTGAGAGACCCTTCCTCAATGAATAAAGTAGATTGTGATCAGGAAAGACTCCAACACTAACCTCAGCACTCCACATACATGTGCATACAGGTTCACATGTACCTGCTATATAATTGTCCCCATTCATTGATTCTTTGTATTGTTTTCTTCATTTTTATTTCATGAATCTCTGCTCTGATTTTTGTTATTTCTTCTTGTCTGTTGGGTTTGGGATTCATTTCTTGTTGTCTTTCAGGTGTCTTGAGTTGCAATGTTAAGTCATTTATTTGTAATTTTTCTGTGATTTTTTTTTGAAATTTTCGTACAATATAATTGTATGGCATTTAGAATTGGTGGCATTTAGATCCTTCCCCTATCTGCACCTCCCTTTACTGCTCCTAGCCCAACTTAACATACTCTATTACATATTTGATAAAAGGTACAGAGTCTACCTTCTGCCCCCAAATACTTTTCAGTATGGGCCCAACCTCGAGAGGCCTATTTAACCTACCAAGAGTCATACCCTTATAAAAGACTCGCTCTACCCTACAGCCATCGGTTGCCAATAGTTCCTCAGGTAGGGTTGGAGATTCTTACCCACTTCCCCATGTCTATGCTGGGATTTTGTTTGGTTTGTGCTTACATGAGACTTGCGCATGTGGTCACCACTGCTGTGAGTTCATACGTATAACTGACCAGCTGTTTGGAAACCTCCGCTTCCTTGTGGTCACTCACCACCTCTGGTTCCTATAAATTTCTACCCTCTCCTCCACAAGAATGCTGTAGTCTTGGAAAACAGAAGTCTTATATAGGTGTCTCATTCAGGGATAAACATGTTGGTGTCTCTTATTCTACAGGTTGGCCAGTTGTGGGTTTTTGTGTTAGTCACAATCTACTTTATATGGAAGTCTCTGGTGAGATATAAGGCCAGAAGACATCTCAGTCTAAAAAAAGGAAATGTGACTCCATTTTATGATGTAAAATCGATGCCAAGGAAAGGAGAGACTGAACTTTATTTTGCATCCATGTATGCTACAATGCTATAGATATTAAGACTTCACCTTGTGTTCAGAGCAAGCATGTTAACTTTCAATGTAAGAATGGAGTTTTCTAGTGGTCAATATTGAATATGCAAGTTTAAAATACAAATAATTTCTGCCGGACGTGGTGGCACATGCCTTTAATCCTAGCACTTGGGAGGCAGAGGCAGGCAGATCTTTGTGAGTTCAAGAGTTCCAGGACAGCTGGGGCTACAGGGAGACTCTGTCTCGAAAAGACCAAAAAAAAAAAAAAACTGATTTCTACATTCTTCATGAAAGAATACAGCCACAAGTTTATAATTTGGTCTATAAGACCCCAGGCTTTATTATATAATAAGGCTTTATTATAATAAGGCTTTATTATTCTAGTCTAACTCCATATGATTTCAAATATAGTGCTATTTTCATGGAAACTTTTTCAAACTATTGTGAACCTCGACTTGTATAGCTCTCACAGAATGTTATGAATGAAATGGCATATCACAGATTTCCAATTGATCTTAGATTTTCTGTTTGTGTTTAGTGTAAACTTCCAATTAGGATATTTCAGCATATCAGAATGTCCCAGGAAAGGAAAGAAGATAAAAAAATACAGACTGAAAATGCCCACATAGACATATGGCCATAAATGATAATCAAGAGATAATCTTCATATATTCTTGTTCCTGTACATATAATAAAAACTTTGTACTTATTGGCAAATAAATTTTTCACTATATTATCATATATTGATGCCAACCTGGTCTATATAGCAAATTCTAGGACAGCTAGTGTTATATAGCGAGACCCTGTCTCAAAAAAAATCAGTATAGATTTAAATAATTATAAACAATGTAGTTCAGGTGAGTAAAAAATATCAACATTTTAAAATTAGATAATTTGTAGGCTGGATTTCCACAATAATACTGTGAGCAGTTTTATTGTCCAGGTAAAAGATTAAAAAAATCAACAAAATAGTTATAAACAGACATTTAATGGTGCTCATATGTACATGTGTCTAGAACTGAGCACTTGACATTGAAAAAAAATCTATGAAATAGCTCATCCATAAAGAAAACTGATTCTTCCTCTCTCCACAGACATTAATTGCCTGTAGCTCCTCATCTTGATATAGGATCTTGTAAAATTTTCCCAATACATGCTGTCATGTCCCCTTACGTTCCATTTTGCAAGTCTTGTTTAGACAGTCAGTGTTACAATTACCCTATCTGGTCCTATCTAGAAATAGCACCTATCAGCAGCCATCCCGGTCCTCTGGGTTTCACATTCTTTCTGCCTCCTCTTCTATTGCATTGTACATGTAAGCATATCAATTAGGGCTGGACAGCCTATGGTCACTTATTTCCTCATTCTGACCAATTGTAGTTTTCTCTAATAATCTCCATATGTTTTAAAACAAAGCTGCTTTGATGAGGAGTAAGAACTACTCTTATCCGTGGGTATCAAGATGTGTGTTTAGAATACAGTTAGAAATTATATTGGATTAAGGAAATGGAAGTACCCAGCATGGTGGTGCACACCTTTAATCCTAACACTTAGGAGGCAGAGACAGGTGGATCTATGTGAGTTCAAGGCCAGCCTGGTCAGGCAAATATATGTGAGTTCAAAACCAGCTGGATATGTAGGAAAACCCTGTCTAAAAAGACAAAAAAGAAAGTGGAAGCAATAGATTCTCCTCCAGGGTCGATTAGATATGGAGTCATTGGCAGTTGACTATACTTACTGTACCAGGCATGGATTTTCTCCTATTGAAGGTTCTGAAGTCCAGTTAGACAGCTGTTTGTGAACCGGGGCATACCCAGGATGAGTTGGGAGGGAGAGAAGGAGGGGTAGAAGTAATCTAAATACAGTATTCATGTATAGAGTTCTCAAAAAATTTAAAAAATTTAAAACTTTGATAAACATACCTCAGAATGAGCTTATATTTAGAATACAGAAATAACTCATACTGTTTAGTAATGCAAAGCAATCTAATATAAAATGTGGAAAACAATTGCCCCGATTCTTCAAAAAGCACCAGCAACAGCACTCTTCATTATTAGTCAGAAATCTGAAATGAGATATAATTCTAGTCCAGTTATAATGACTAATGTTATAAACACAATCAATATAAAATATTTATGAGATGATGAATTGGAACTTCTCACATATGGAAGGAAGGAAAAATGGCAGAACCACTTTGGGAAACAATATGAGAACATATAAACTTTATATGTTTAATCTTAATCATTCTGCTTATAGGTGACTACCTAAGGAAAATTAAAGCACATATTCATGCAGTTGAACTTACTGAATTGAATATAAATGTTTATCATATTAAATACATCTGGAGCTATAAAGAGTTCAACTGTACAACTGTTGAAGGTTGTACAAACACATAGTTCATAATATTGAATGGAACACTATAACATGATGAACCTGAAAATATCGTGTTGAGTTAAAAGCCAAATGCAATTCTCTTACATACTGTATGGTTCTGTTTATTTGGGATCCAAGAAAGTCCACAATTCTGGAGAGCTGAAGCACCAATGATTGTCTGATTCTATACTTCAGGGTAATGCTGTGGCTGCACAGGGTAGGAAGAAAAATCACTGTGGTAGAATGTTTCTGTATATTAAGTTGAGTGAAAAATACATGGATGCACACAATTTCTAAAGTTGTCAAACTGTGTATTTAAATAAGTTAATTAGATTATATATGAATTTAAACATCACATAATTAACCTGAGCAAACTATGTCACAAAAATATAGAATATGCATTGATCCATGTCACTTAAAATTGTACCTTCATTTCAATCTCCTTACAGAATTTCATTCAAATATCAAGTATATTTTTATGTTGAGGTCTTTTACTAATTAGTCTAACATATGTTTCTTCACTTCAATTTTTAAGATATACAGAAAAAGAGATTTTTAATATATTAGTGTTACTGATACACAAATTGCTAAATGTTACTTTTCCTCCTTGATCGAACTACCTTTAAATTATAGAGCACAATTGTTAAAATCAGTATAAATATATTTTAAGCCTTGATAAGTAATTAGACTTAATTGGTAAACATATCCTTTAATGATTTGGCTGGGTATGATTAATTGTCCTTGGAATAAACATGCCTTTTTTGTACTAGTATTTCAAATGCTCTGTTGGCTCTTTCAAAAGTTGAACTCTTCTGGGCAAAGCATAAAATGCTGGGATTTTCTAAATTTACTCCTATGACTATAAATATAAAATGCATCTTTCTCTCCAAAGAAGACATCAGAAGATGGACTTCACATGCTCATGGATTGGAAAAATTAATATAGTAAAAATGTCCATTCTACCCAAATCAATATATAGATTCAATGAAATTCCAATTAAAATCTCCATGAGTTTCTTCACAGACTTGTAAAATAACCTTAAATTCATATGGAAAAACAAAGATCCCAAATACTAAAGCAACCCTGAGTGAAAAGAGCAATACAGGGGGGATCACTATACCAGACTTAAAACTATATTACAGGGCTATAGTCATAAAAACAGCCTGATACTGGTAAAAAAAATAGACCTGTAGATCAATGGAACAAAATCAAAGATCCAAACTTGAGCATATACAATTTCAGCCACCTCATATTTAACAAAGGGGACAAGAAGACTCAATGGAAGAAAGACAATATCTTCAGCAAATGGCATTGGTAAAACTGGATCATCACTTGTAGAAGAATAAAACTAAATCCCTACCTCTTGCCCTGTACAAAAATCAACT
Organism: Rhizomys pruinosus; assembly: GCA_009823505.1. Lineage (NCBI taxonomy): Eukaryota > Metazoa > Chordata > Mammalia > Rodentia > Spalacidae > Rhizomys > Rhizomys pruinosus. The sequence goes on from VZQC01003889.1 coordinate 889,984, forward strand.
CCAAATGGATCAAAGACCTCAACGTGAAAACTGAAATTCTGAAGGTGATACAAGAAAACATTGGCAGCAGCCTACAAGACATGGGTGTAGGAGAAGACTTTCTAAATCAGCCGCATCTGTTCAGGAAATAAGGTCAACAATTGACAAGTGGGACCTCATTATACTCAAAAGCTTCTGTACATCAAAAGAAACAATTAAGGGGGTGAAGAGAAAACCCACAGAGTGTGAGGAAGCCCTCACTGCTGATACATATGACAGAGCATTAACTTCCAGAATATATAAAGTACTCAAAAAACAAAGAAGAAAATAAATGACTCACTCAAAATATGGAGTAAAGAGCTGAACAGAGACTTCACAAGTGAAAAAATAGAAATGGCTGAGAAACATCTTAAAAAGTGTTCAACATCACTAATAATTAAGGAAATGCAACTTAGAACCACTTTAAGATTTCATCTTACTCCAGTAAGACTATCTAGGATCAAGAAAACAAATGATACCAAATGTTGGAGAGGTTGTAGGAAAAGGGGAACACTCATCCGCTGCTGGTGGGAGTGTAAACTTGTACAACCACTATGGAAAGCAGTGTGGAGAATCCTTAAAAGACAAAATGAACCTACCATCTTACCCAGTCATACCATTCCTGGGTATATACCCACAAGATTCATCCTACCGCAGATATACATGCACAGCCATGTTTAGTGCAGCTCTCTTCACAATAGCAACGAGCTGGAACCAACCCAAGTACCCCTCAACTGACGAGTGGATAGAGAAAATGTGGTACATCTACACAATGGAGTTCTATGCAGCAGTAAAGAAAGATGATATCATAAACTTCACAGGTAAATGGATGGAACTAGAAGATATTATGTTAATTAAAGTAACACAGTCCCAGAAAAGCAAACAACAAATGGTATCCCTCATTTGTGGATGATAGTACCAAGCACCTAGTTGTAAGGCAAACTGAGCAATGTCAATGTTATATTCTCCTTTTTTTCTAAAAGCATCTGTGCTCTTATAATGTGAATCCCTTAATGGGCTTGAGAATTATCCCACCACTTGTTTTCAGATTTTGTAATCTTGGTATAATGGTGGAGGGTATGTATGCATATTTTAGAAGAATATAAATTTTAAAAAGAAAAATGGAAATCCTGAAATATGATATGGAAATGACAAACAGTTTGTTTTCAGATGACATACTTTTGGTATAAGTGTGAAGTATATATATATATGCATATGTTGAATGATACAGATTGGAGGGAACAACAACAGCAGAGGAACTGGGGCAAGAAGTCGACTGAAACAGTAAAGTTCTCCCAAGATCAATAATCCTCTGCTTTGAAAGACTTTGAAAAACCTCAGAAAAAGATACAGGGCAGGTATGGCAGGGTGCATGAACAAGGGTGGGGTGGGAGGCATGGAAGGGGAGATGAGTCTAGATTGGACTGAGAAATGATGTATGAAATGCGCCAAACTTCAATAAAATATAAAAAATAAAATAAAATGTGTCTTTCTGAAGCATGATTATGAACAGTAAAATAGGAAACGAATGTCACCATGGTGCTTCAGGCCCAATGAGCATTCTATTTCTCTTAGAAAAAGTTTGTTTGGATCTGGCTTATTTTGCTTAATTAGATGATTTCCAAGTGCTGGAGAAATGGCTCAGCCGTTAATTGCATGGGTGCTCTTTCAGAGGACCAAGGTCTAATTTTCAGGACCCACATGATGGCTCACAACCACCTGTAATTCCAGCTCCAGGGGATCCTATGCCCTCTTCTAGCCTCTGTGGATACTGCATGTATATGCTACACAACATGTAGAAAAAACTCTCATACACATAAAATAAAAAAAAATAAATAAACTTTTAAAAACTATCTTTCCATTTCCATTGTTTTCATAAATAACATAATTCTGTTCTTTTTTTAAATCATTTAACAAAAATGCCCTGTATAATAGGCACCTATCTTAAATCTAGTCATTTGATGACACATATTCAGTCTGGTCCCTCAGCTTCACTATTGTGAGTAAATTTTTTTTTAATATTTTTATACTCCATACATGTATTTTTATACTCCATACATATATAAAGTATACAAGGTCTGAAATAAACTATAGGTTAATTCAAAAACAGAGTTTACCCATAAACTTGCATGCAGATAAAAAGAAATATAACTTCACATTCCTAAATTACATAACAAGTTGTTGTATGTTTTAATGTACTTTAAAAAAAAAAAAAGATTTATTCTTTCTCCTAAATCTTAGAACTGAGGCAAATAGAGATGTGTCTATAATTATATATCAATATGGTACTATATTTACTGACCAATTACTCACTTTGACTAACATATAAGGATTTGGTACTAGGATCCACAAATGAGGGATAACATATGTCATTTGTTTGTCTGAGACTGTGTCACTTCACTTAGCATAAGGGACTCAACGACAAAACCACATGGTCATCTCGATTGATGCAGAAAAGGCTCTTGATAAAATTTAACATGAATTTATGTTTAAAGTCCTAGAGGGAATTGGACTGAAGGGAACATACCTCAATATAATTAAAGTGATATACAACAAACCCACAGACAACATCATTCTAAATGGAGAAAAATTAGAACCACTCCCCTTAAATTCAGGATACTGGCAAGACTGTCCACTATTTCCACTCCTTTTCATTATCCTGCTTGAAATTCTTGCTAGAGCAATAAGACAAGAGAAAGAAATTAAAGGAGTAGTAATTGGAAAAGAAGAGGTCAAACTATCCCTTTTTGCAGATGACATTATATTATACCTAATGGATGCCAAAAATTCCACCAGAAAATCTAGAAATGATTAACAGTTTCAGCAAAGTGACAGGGTAAAAAATTAATCTACAAAAATCAGAAGCCTTAAAAAAGTAAAAAATAAATATAAAAAAGAGAAGGGGCTGGAGAGATGGCCTAGTGGTTAAGAGCGCCAACTGCTCTTACAGAGGACCCGGGTTCGATCCCCAGCACCCACATGGTGGCTGAGAACCATCTTTGACTCCACTTCCAGGGGAATCCAATGCCCTCTTCTGACCTCCGGGGCATTGCATGACATGGGTTCACAGACCTACATTCAGACAGTACATTCATACACATAATAAATAAATAAAATTTTAAAAATCAGTAGCCTTTCTGTATGCCAATAATAAGCAATTGGAGAAGGAGTATATGTAAACCCTCCCATTCATAATAGCTTCAAAAAATATATTGGAACAAACTTAACCAAAGACAATAAAGATCTCTACAATGAAAATTTTAAATATTTCAAGAAGGAAATTGAGTAAGACATCAGAATATGGAAAGGCCTCCCATGTTCATGGATTGGAAGAATTAACATAGTAAAATGACCATCCTTCCCAAATAATATATAGATTCAATGCAATCCCAATCAAAATCCCTATGACTTCACAGAATTAGAGAAAAACATCTTAAAATTCATATTACAAAACAAAAGACCCTGGATAGGTTAAAAAAATAATAATACAGAGCACAAAGAGTAATGCAGGGGGGATTACTATACTTGAGCTCTATTACAAAGCTATAGTCCTAAAAACTGCATAGTACTGGCACAAAAATAGACTTGTAGAGCAATGGAACAGAATTGAAGACCCAAACTTGAGTACATGCAATTTCAGCCACCTGATGTTTGGCAAAGTGGCCAACATACTCAATGGAGGAAAGGCAGTATCTCCAGCAAATGGTGCTGCCAAAACTGGGTCACCACTTGTAGAAGAATAAAACTAAACCCCTACATTTCACCTCATACAAAGTTCAACTCTAAATGGATCAAAGACCTCAATGTAAAACTTGAAATTCTGAAAATGTTAGAAGAAACATTGGCAGTAACCTACAAGATATAGGTGTGGGAATAGACTTCCTAAAACAGACACCTGCAACTATATACAAGGAATATATACTAATGATAATAAAGAGTAAATTAGAAAAAAATAATTAAAATAAAAGCACATTTGGACATTGTGCATTTGGGCCTTTTGAAACCACTGATGCCTGGGTTCCTCTCCTTCCTCACCACTGGTCTAGGTAACTGTCATTCCCAGGCACGTTAACAATACACCAACAATATCCTCACTCAAAAACCTGTACCTGGGAGGCTAATGAGATCATCAGTGTCTGAGGAAAGATTCATGGCATGGACATAAATATTCCCAAACCGCCAATGTGTCCTAATGAGTCCAGCACCACGACATGAGCCCCTAGTCTAGGACTTTGTTGGGAGAACCACTTTGTATTTTGGTGAACAATGGGCTTGAATTAATTCTTTCTTAGATTTTGTAGAAATCTAATTAAAAAAACAAAGTCCTAGCTAATGGTTTTGGCCTTGGGTCTTTAAAAGAACAAAAAGTAAGAAACAACTTTGGAAGGAAAAGAAAGAAAACTGTTGTTTCAGCTCTTTCTAAAACAAATAGTTAAAATAGCTGTAGTCTAAAAATATAATGAACATCTTTGTGAAAAATCTTTTTTCTTGTACTTACAATTCTTGGGATTTGAAGGTTAGTAAACAACAGTACTTAAGTTTTGTTGATGATTAAGCAAGTTATTGCAGATCTTTTAACATTTTCTCTTTCTGATTAATTGCTGCTTATATACAGAGTAGATATCTAAATAAACTATATTTTTTTTGACATTTACCCTTTTGCCTCCAGTTTATCTATTCAAAAAAAAAACCCCTAAAATAAAATAGTCTATTCTTACAATAAAAGCTTTACTAGAACTGAATGAAATTTGTTGCTTGCAAAAATCACTAACAGTATCTATCCTAGAATTTAAACAGATTAGTATTACTGTATTCTGACATGGTAGTTATACACTTTACTCAGGAGATTCTCAATAGTTGAATATATTTCAAAGTCATAATTGGTGGCAATCTTAAGGATAAGGCCCTCAGAATTTAGACAGGGAAACATTCTTGTCTTTTTAAGTGAAAGTCCTCCAACAGAGAGATTTGTTTCAGCAATGCTCTCACTGGATGTTGGAGTGCAGAAACTGCTCATCAATGCTAATCTTTTTTTTTTAATTTAATTTTTTTATTGATGCTTTGTGCATTTCGTACATCATTTTCCAATTCAGATCAGGCATTTTTCCCTTTCCCTTCACCCCCACCCCCACCCCCACCCCTTCCCAGATCATGTATTCTGCCATAACTGTCTTGCATCTTTCTCTGTTTTTTTTTTTTTTCCTTTTTTAGCTATAAGTGATAATCCATGAGTACAAGCACCTTCGTGCAAAACCAATCTACAGGCTGTTGGCTGTTGTGTCCAAACCCCCACAGCCCCCACATCCAGTGGGGGGTGACATGTTGTTTGTTCAATCAAGTTGATCAAATGGGTGCCAGACTACATCGCCCTGTAGGTTCACCATTCACCCCATAATCGGAGCCTTTACATTCTACCACGCCCCCTCTTCCGCAGTTGTTCCCTAGGCTTAGAAAAGGGGCACAGTTGATGAGAGTAAAACAGTTCCACTCTCTCTGGAGCTGTTGACTTGGACTCTGGTCAATTCTGGCTGTTTCCTTTCATGGGCTGACAGTTTGTCCAGGGGTAACCTTTCGATCCTACTAATGAAGCACAAGCAATTGGATATATAGGTATTTAAGCAGCACTATAGTTATGGAGGTTACTTTGGCATAGACACATATGTTTGGATGATATGTAATCATGAATTACATTTTTCCCCCCCCTGTTAAATATGACAGGGTCTTTACTGTGGCTTATGAACATCTCCTAACCTATAAGGATGTATGTTGTGGCATCAGCCATGGTATTCCTCCAAGGAGAGAGCCAATAGCCAATTAGATTTGGGATATACAGGCACATGGCTGCCTCTGCTGCACAGTATTTCCAGGCAGGTGAGGTGTAGCTGGTGCTGACGGTGGAGTCTTGCTTGACTCAGGGAGACCCGTATTTGCTTTATTGGTTAGCATCCCTGACGTTAACACGGGAGGGATGCTAATCTTTTTTTAAAATTATTTTTGTATGTGTATGAATGTACTGTCTGCATGTAGGTCTGTGCACCCATGTCGTGCAACGCCACGGAGGTCAGAAGAGGGTCTCAGATTCTCCTGGAACTGGAGTTCTCCTGGATTTGGAGTTACAGACGGTTCTTAGCCACCATGTGGGTGCTGGGGATCGAACCCAGGTCCTCTGCAAGAGCAGTCGGTGCTCTTAACCACTAGGCTATCTTTCCAGCCCTTGAACCTGCAAAGGTGAAAGTTAGGCTTTGCCATCTTCTGTAATAAATCTTTAGGTGCTCTGGCAGAGCTGAGTGTAATCTGTACAGCCTCAAAATATTTAAAATTTCCCTATAGTATTCTATCAGTACATTTACCTGTTGACCAAATTTATCTGCTCCGCATATAATTTTTGCTTGCCATACACTGATTTATTCTGTGTGTTTTACATCTGAACTCTCCACATATCTAAAGCCTTCATCTGTGTACACTGAATTATCATACTCTTTCTCTTCATCCCTGTTGGTGTCTGCTGTAATTTGACTATAAATGTAGTATTTCTAAAAATACTAGAAATGCTGTGTGGTCAGAATTGTTAAACTATATATTTTCTTATGGTTTACTTTCTTCTATTCTCAAAAATAATTCATATCCATAAATCTCTTCAGAAGTCTACTTTTCCATCTGACTATCAATGTAATTCATATGTCCTAACTGGAGGTCACAATACAGACATGGATGTCATACTACTCTAACTGCCACTCATCATGGATGAGCTTTGTATGACCCTGTCTTCTTGCTTCTCTGCTTCACACATAGCAATGGGACATTCCTAGAAAGGCTTGCTTTGAGCACAGGTTAGACAAGAACAGTACATGAAAGTGCTGTGTCATACAAAAATAATTCCTTCTGCTCAGTGCTGTGCTTTATAATTCAACTGTGGCCACAAGCTCTGACTATGCAAGGTTATACTGAAACATCCATTAATACCAGGTAGGTAACTTTGGGTCCACCTACCTGTTTTCTTTCATCTCTATAACTAAATCTGCAATTACATACAAGCTTTGACCTGGAATTAACTATATAGATTAGGCTGGCCTATAATTTACAGTGGTCTTTCTGCTCCAGCCTTCCAAGTGCTAAGATTACAGGCATGTGCTACCATACCAGACTGAAAAAAAATTCCCAGTGTATCTCAGGCTGGCCTGGAACTCATGATGTGGCTCTGGTTTGTCTACAAGTATGTGAATTTCTCATTGGGCTAGCTGTGATTTCTTTACCAATCTTATTGACTATGCTACTGTTTGTCATGGAATTACCTTTAGCTTCTTACAAACAGTGCTTTCGCCTAGCACTTGGGAGGCAGAGGAAGGCAGATCTTTGTGAGTTCAAGGCCAGCCTGGTCTACAGAGTGAGTTCCAGGACAGCTGGATCTACATGGAGACCCTGTCTCTAAAAGACAAACAACAACAACAACAACAACAACAACAAAACAGGGCTTTACAATCCTACAATGTCCTATGCTTTTGGTTTGATTCCCATAATTCTGTATGCATTTGGAATAATTTGAAGTTAACATTTGGTTGATGTAATATTTTGCACTTTTCTTTTGAAATGCAAATCTTTTCATTGTATGACTGATCTAGAAAATGAAAAGGAACTGGGTGCATAGGTCACTTGGCCTTCTTAAGATAAGGTCACTTCTTATAATTTAAGAAAAATCAGGACCAGATACTGTTCTGAAATCCAGCTGTGATTTGAGCCACATAAACACAAGAAGCTCCCAAATAAAAAGCACTTGTGAGAACTTAGCTACAATTCCTGAGTGTTGAGACATTGCACTAAAATGGTCTATTTGGCAAATAAAGCTCACTGTATCATAAGGGGCTTGTCACAGAACCTCATCTAGCCATTAGCAGGGAATATTAAGCAAACTTGTAATGAATCAGGTTGGATTGGTTTATTTTAATGAGAAGGCATTGATTATTTTTCAAATTTCTGGTACGAACTATTTCAGGCTCTGAGTTAATTACATTCATGCAGTTCTTAATGAGAAGCTGTTCCATCTCAGGACAGTGCTGAGAAGGAGCATTCTGAATGTCCAGACACTGTAGTCATGCAGACCTCCTAGCTCTCAGAGTCTTAAATGAACAGGAAAGAGCAAGACAGTAATTAGAAAGTAAGGATGCAGGGGCAATACTCTTTCCTTTCCCCACTTCTTACAATAGTTGAGAAAAGAAGGTTTTATTCTTAAGTGAATTTATAGGGATATTTTAATTTATATTCTACAAATATTCCATTTTATTTTTTGAATGTTTTGCTATTTTTATTCTATGTATGTGAGTGTGTTGCCTACATCTGTGTAATTGCAATCTTTTGTGCAATGCTCGCAGAGGTCATAAGAAGGCATTTTATCCCCTGGAACTGGAGTTACAAAACGTTGTTAGCTGCTATGTGGGTGCTGGCAATAGAACCTGAGTCATCTGCAAGAGCAGTCAGTGCTCTTAACTGCTGCTCCACCTCTCCAGCCCCCACATATATTTGAAAATGAAGCATTTTGAAGTATTATACCATCATATAATATTTATGAAGATGTTTCTTCTTTAAATACGGTTTTAAACATGTTTAAAAGAAAATACTTAGATAATTTCTAAGAGTTAAGTTGTATCCTCCCTTTCCCTAATAGAAGAGGTATACTGAAATCCAAATTCCCAATATTTTAAAGTGCAATTTGATTTAGAAATACAGTCATTAAGAACTGAAGTTGTGGTTCAGTGGGAGAACCTGTGCATGGCTAGTGTGAAGTCTTGGGTTCATTCTTTACACTGCATGCCCATCCATTCCCTGCCACATGAAAAAAGAATATGGTAACTAAGTCAAAATAAAGGTCTAATCCAAAAAGACTGGAATCATTATGGAATTGAGAAATGGATTCAGCGATATATAGATACAGGGAAGACCATGTAAAGATTCAAGGAGAAGATGGTCTTGGGACTAGAATACTGTGTGTACAACCTAGGGAACTTCCAACATTGCCATGAAGCATTTGAAGCTATATAAGCACAGATCACTTTTCCTAGAGCTCTCAGCAGTGGCATAGCCTGTCAATACCCTGATTTCAGACTTCTGGGCCAGCCATCATACTAAATTGGTGTTTTCACAGCCCTAGGAAGCCTATATAGGCACCAGTACTTGAAACATCAGCTTTAGATTCAGACAGGATCACTTTTAATCCTTGCCACCGTTTCTAAGCAATTGACTCTAAACCTTTGGTAGTTTATTTTGCTCATCTTTGAATCACCAGTAATATTTTCAATATTGGATTGTTGAGAAGAATGGATAAATTTGTATATGTAAAGTACTTGACAGAGTCCCTTATATGAAGTAACTATAATGTTGCTGGCTACAGTAAGTGGCTGAATCTTTTTCTTTATTATAAAAGTGTGTAACACATATAACTTTATTGAGTACAGATTTCACATCAAAACTTTTTTTACCTCTTGGTATCCGTCAATGTTTCATCATATGTGATAACCTATAATTCATGGGGATGATCTACTGAGGAATGATTTAATCAAATCCACAGCAAAACTGATATATGCAAAGGAGTTAATTGGTTTATTATTTCATATATTTAAACAGATATGTAAGGGCTTAATATTGCCCCTAAACTGTACTTTTTAACTAATCACAATCTTTGCATACATTATATGGTACAAATATATTCACAAATTTGAGACTTTATGAAAATCTTACCATAATAGCAGGCATGGTGGTGCACGCCTTTAATCCTAGCACTTAGGAGACAGAGACAGGCGGATCTTTGTGAGTTCAAGGTCAGCCTTGTCTACAGAATGAATTCCAGGCCAGCTGGGGCTACAGGGAGACCCTGTCTCAAAAAAGACAAAAAAAAAAAAAATATAAATAAATAAATAAATAAAATAAAAAGACAAAAAAAAAAAAAAAAACTAGTAAAGAACCACTATATACAGGCAGTTTCACCCACCAGTAAAGTCCAACACAATTACTCAATACTGATGGAAAACTAAAATATTAACCAAATGTCAATACTGACTTTTAGTAAAGCTTTTCATTCCATTTCCAGATTATATCAGCTAACTGTTGTATTCTATTATTCTATATTTTTTTTGCACATTTATGTTCTGATGTACAATCTGCCTACCCAGAGATCAAGATGGCAACCAATATCTGTCCTGATTCTCTAAGGTTGGAGAACATTGTTTGCAGCCATCCACTGCCTACTCACCACCGTCAACCCACAATTCTGGAGTGACACATTTCCTTCATGGGTTTGGATTATCCTAGGAAAGATGCATTCCTAAACCTTGCTTTATACTCTGCACCTAGGCTTTGCTGTCATGTTTTTATTTCTGTGTCTTAAGTCTGTTCATACCTCTGTAAAAATGAAATATTGATTTCTCATAACTCTGGAGGTTGGAAGTCTGAGGTCAGGGTGCCAGTACAGTGGAGTCCTGAGGGGGGGGTCCTCTTCCTGATTGTATATTTCTGGCTACTACTTAACCTCATAGGGCAGAAAGATAGTACAAGAGATCTCTAAGGTTCCATTACAAAGATAATAACCTTATTAATGAGGGTCCTTGCCATCCTGATATAAATTTCTTCCCAAGGAATGACTTAAATCCACACCGTGTTTAGAAATATAACATATGATTTTCTGAATCAGACACAAGCATTCCATCCTTTCAAGTTTGCTTAAGATCCCATGGCTTATGTGACCTGGGTCCTGACATTATTTTGTCCTCAGCCACTTTCTTTTTTCTCTTTTCTCTTCTCTTCTCTTCTCTTCTCTTCTCTTCTCTTCTCTTCTCTTCTCTTCTCTTCTCTTCTCCTCTCTTCCCCTCTCCTCTCCTCTCTTCTCTTCTCTTCTCTTCTCTTCTCTTCTCTTCTCTTCTCTTCTCTTCTCTTCTCTTCTCTTCTCTTCTCTTCTCTTCTCTTCTCTTCTCTTCTCCTCTCCTCTCCTCTCCTCCCCTCTCCTCCCCTCTCCTCTCCTCTCTCCTCTCTCTCTCTCTCTCTCTCTCTCTCTCTCTCTCTCTCTCTCATTCTGTATCTGTCTTTTTGAGTAGAAATAGATAAGTTTATTGTTTGTCGAGTACAGTACCAAGGAGCAGGGGAGGAGTGGGCAAGTCTAGGAATGAAAGAATCTCCCACCAGCCAATTTCTTTACCATATTTCCATAGCTTGACAGCTCTTACACACACACACACACACACACACACACACACACACACAGAGGCAAACACACAAACTTTTACTCTCAATTCTCTAAAGCTTAATTTCTATGCAATGGAGTGAGCTTATATTTTCATCCTTACCCCCCAAATACTATTAGCATAAAGGAAAGGATATAAAAAGATAAGATCCATTTTGGGGCTGAAAAGTTAGAAAATATAATTCACAGACAGAAAATAAAGGAATTTCTAGAAGACTGGAAGTTAAAGCAATAAGAGCAGCAATGACAGCCAACAGAATTAGAAAACCTGCAGTTTCAGATGGATGAGAGGACCCACTGAACTCTCCCTCTGGCCCCAGACTAAATTTGAATTCCAAAGCATGCCGGAAAGGGGTGGATGCTCATCAGCACCAACAAACTTGATCGAGACAAAAACGGCTCACCCACAGAATTACATATAAAAAAAAAAAGTATGATTGAAAGTCAGTGTCAAAAGTCATCAATCTTCCGTGCTTTCCTGTGAATTGCCACTAACTGAGGCTTACCCCTTGCAAACTACTAAAATGCTGTCCTAAATAAAGTGAGTGTCATTGCTAGGGTGTCATCAGGGAGATGAGCTCAGGCGCACACTGAGCCAGTCGTTCTGCTGGCCTGGTTTCCCAGATGCTTCCCTACTAGTGGGAACTTGTATCTGATTTGAAGACTCTTTTCAAGAACATTGATTCAAGTGGGGTGAAAATATATCTTAAAGGGAGGAAAATATTGGATACTCTAACAAATGGGAGAAAACTCACTTTGCCAGAAACTTGGAGATTTCTTAGCTCCAGCTAAATACTACTAAATACTAAGAAAGCAACCATCTTTGGGCAATTTCAAAAAAAGAAAATGGGTATTTAATTTTTATATGATGCTTCTTTGTATTTTTAAAAACTATTTTTAATTATTCTTTGAAACTTTCATACATGTATACAATATACTTGATCATATTGATACACTATCATGAGCTCCCTCCAAATGTCTTAGTAATCCCCCACCCCAATAATAAACCACTGAGTCTAATTAATGTTGACCATATATACCTGGATCTGAGACTATTCACTGGGGCATAGATAATAGAATTTATTTATTTGTTTGTTGTAGGGAGTACCTTGAGGATGAACCATAAGACCTCTGAGAACTGATGCCCCTTGGCAATATCTAAATGAGAAGGCTGTGAGACACTGAAGGTTTAACCTTCCATGAGAATTCAAGCTGGTATAAGACAGTATGGCTCATTTTAGCTGATTTTCTGCAGCACAGATGGTTGTTTTTGACAGTTCTCCTAACATTGTCTGGAATTAATGCCAATAATTTTCAAAAGTTCTATTAGAGTTCATGTTGGTTTGGGTAGTACCATGGATTTATATTCTTTTCTGCCAACACCACAATTGTACATGACTTTAAAAGCAAGTGAAGTTTGCTGAACAGGGTTTCTGTTATCTGTGTGTTATAATGTTTCATCAGTCCCTAAAAGCTGATTCTCCTGCCTGAGCAAGCTACATATTATTTTCTAGAGAGACATGGGAGTCTTCAGGAGTCCTCTGATTCTCCTGCCTGAGCAAGCTACATATTATTTTCTAGAGAGACATGGGCATGGGAGCATACCACCTTCTTCAGCTTAAATTTGTGTGGAATTTAATAGTTGCATATGTAGGTGTGCCATTTGTATGCAAATGTTGTAATTTAGGCTTTTGAAATTATTAATAGTTAAGGGATAGAAATTCATGTTGTATTGGTGGGACTTTTGTGACTGTGACAAAACACCTGGGAGGAAAGGTTCACAGATTCCTAGGTTTCATTGATGATCACTTGGCCTCACTGCTGTGGAACTGTGGTAAGAAAGAACACTTCAACAGGGAGGGAGTAGTAGATGGGAGATGTTTAGTTCATGGTGACGAGTAATTAGAATGACAGAGAAAGGAGGCTAAGGACTGTGAACGGTTTTACCCTCCCAGGGTGCTCATTTACCTCCCTATCCTGTAACTAGTCCTCCTCCTATTTTCCACCACATCTCAGTAATGCCATGAAGTCATAAATGCCTTATTGGATTAATCTGCTGATGAGGTGAGAGAACGCATAGTTTAATCATGTCATGAAGGCCCATGAGCTGGCAACTAGCTCTTCAACACACGAGCCTTTTGGGTAGCTACTTCATATCTAAATTTTATTAAATGTCAATAACACTGACAGGTACAAAAAACAATGGACAGTCTTTAAGGAGAGTTTTCATGTTTAGAAACAACTGTGCTCTTGTATTGTATATATTAGAAAAGTAAACAAAAATTAAAAAAAAATTGAAATCAAATTTTATCAACAAGATAGAATCAGATGCATCTTGTATTTGATTCCTTAAGGTCTAGAGAGGGCACTTCCAAAGGACTGGAGTTGAAACCTAGAGTTACAGTTGGTAATTAGCATACTTTGGGTTTCTACCATTCAATGTAAGCCATACCATGTATTTTGATCTTTTCACAGGCTAGTAATATGCAGTGTCATGCTTTCTCTCAAGGAATGGGCAGTGCTAGCAAGCCAAAGCTCCCACGGAAATGCAAGGTCATGAAAGGTGAACAGCTCTAGAATTACTGTGCTGCAAAACTATGGTGTTCAGTGTCAGATGGATGCAGTGCACTTTTGACGTTAGTGTTTACAATTGAAAAATATAGCTTTGAACATTCTAACTCGATCTGCTACAAAAGACCCTTCAAAGCTATTTTTCTTTCCCTAGTCAGCCTTCTCTTATTTTAAATTTAATTATATGTTTTGTATAAATGTATGGAGGTGGGAGAGAGTGGGAGAGAAAAGAGAGACAGAGGAAGAGAGAGAAAGAAAGAGAGAAAGAGAGAGGGAGATTTATTGGTTCACCATCTATTTTTAATAGGATTACCTACAAAGTTTCTGTTCAAAATTTCTAGGGCATATATTTCTATATTGCAAATATACATACTTTGAAATAAACACTTCATTAATATATTCAGTGAGAAATAATGGAAAGGGAAGGAGCATAAGAGACTTTGCAGGGCAAAGTATAAAAAGATTGTTCTTCAGGCCAAACCACTCTCCTTTCTCCTTGACATGTGGAACATGAAAGCTACTGGAAATGGGGCAAGTAAATATTTTTAAGGAGCCAAATGCCTCTTGGGAAAAAAAAAATCTCATGTTTCCGACACAACATATTTCCCATGACCTGCTGGAACACCACCCTGAGGGAGTCTTCCTAAGAAATTACATTCATCTGCTTCAACCAAAACATGTACCTTAATCACTGACTCCTTCCTTTCCTCCTGGTCAATAAACTTTGTTGACTTTTCCTTCAAAGTACTCAAGCATTTGAGAAGCAGGAGTAAGCTTTATTCTCAGTGTCCTCATGGGGGAACAACAGAAATCTAGTGACCTAAGCTCAATTTCTCAGATACCAGTTAGTATTTCAGATTTAAATGTGGGTAATGAACAGAAGTAGTGAGCAAGAAGTGTTTACAGTTAGGTAGTCTTGGTCAAGCTGTGAACAGGTTATTGGCTGGCCAATCAGGGTCCTGAATAAGAAAGACATAGTTTTTAATAAAGCAATAGAAAAATTACTTCTTGATGGGCATGGTGGTCAATATGTAGACCAGGCTAACATCCAACTCACAGAGATCTGCATATCTCTGCCTTCTGAGTGCTGGGATTAAAAGTGTGTGCAACCATACCTGGCTAAATTCTGCTAGAAGATGGCAAATGACACAGGGAAAATAGAGGCAGGTGAGAAATGGTATGTGAAGTTTCAAGTTTAATGTGTGGGACTGTTATTATTTTCTTCTAAGATGATGTTTGAGGGATGAGTGGACAGAGTGTATTTGGTAGAAAAGTCTTCCAGGTAGGAATGGCCATAATACAGGGCTGTGGAAACACTCCAAAACATCTTGATTATTGACTCCCAATCAATAAGAAAATTATTGATGTTTAATGTCCCACAAAAATGTTGCTTAAATTGCACTTCACACCCCCAGCCTCCTTAATACACTTAAAACATTCAGGAACTTTTATCTCCTGAGAAGATTGTAACAAAATTAATGATGATAAACTTTAGTGCTCAAGTAGATGTGATGAGCTCCATATGAATTCTTCTAGAAGAAAATGTATCTTTCACAAGATTCAAACAATTAGAGTTTCAAAATAAGGTCCAGTGAAAGATCTTTCTGGGAAAACTGTGCAAGATTTATGTTTGACGTTGTTGTCGAAAGGAAACCTGATGCAAGTGAGGTAACTGGCCTGAGACTCTGAAGCCATGTTGGAGTCATTGCTGCCCTATGATGGGTCAAGTGAGGGGTTTGGAAATGAGCTGTTTTTGAAACACAGTCTCTGGTAGGAGTTGAATCAATATTGGCCCCACAAATTGGTGGACAGTCAAATTTGGATTTTACATGTGAAGAAATATTTATACCCAAAATAGTTGAAAACACATAAGGCAAATGCAGAAACAAAAGTATTCTGCCAGCTGGAATGTTTAGTGATATTGTGCGCTCAAAAGGATGGTAGCAAACTAATCCTCAGATTGTATGTATCCTAAAATATGTGCATTTTGCTTTTTTTATGTGTATGAATGTACTGTCTGCATGCAGGTTTGTGCACCCATGTTGTGCAATGCTGCAGAGGTCAGAAGAGGGTGTTGGATTCCCCTGGAACTGGAGTTCTCCTGGAATTGGAGTTTCAGATGGTTCTCAGCTGCCGTGTGGGTGCTGGGGATCGATCTCGGGTCCTCTGTAAGAGTGGTCGGCGCTCTTAACCGCTAGGCCATCTCTCCAGCCCCTCATTTTGCTTTTAAAACCACTGGTAATTGAAAAATATAGCTGGACTTAGGTATAAATAAAGACAGGTTAGGACCAGAAAGAGATAGTCTTGGGCATGGTGTTGATGGAGAAAAACTTGTGTACATGCAATCTTGGAGCTTTGGGCATTCTCATGGAAAATTATTATCCATTTTGATATTAACTAAGATATCTATGTCATCGAATTTTAACGTTAAAAACCCTCTTTTATACCACATTGAATACTGACTGTGCCTGGGCTCAGGTCTGTCCTGGTGGTCCATAGTATCAGAGAATGAGAACAGAGTTCCACGTTTTTCTGAGCAGTCAGGGTTTCAGAACTCAGTGACAACACACTATACCACAGTGCATCGGCCATAGGTCTGGTATATATTACTGTTGATGTGTCACTCTCAAACCTCACAGGGCTTGAATTTGGTATTTAGGGAAAATATCTAAATTTTGATATTTAGGTTGAATAAGCCCAAAGGATGATGAAGATGATGATGATGATGATGATGATCGTTCTAGTTCACTTTCCATTGCTGTGACAAAACTCACTGACCACTACCAACTTGGGGAGGAAAGGGTTTATTCAGCTCACATCTCCAGGGTCATAGTTCATCTCTCAGGGAGCTCAAGGTAGGACTCAGGGCAAGAACCTGGAGGCAGGAGCCACGGAGGAATGCTGTTTACTGGCTTGCTCCCCTGGCCCATGCACATCCTGCCCTCTTATACCATACACAACTACCTGCCCAGGGTAGCACCACCCATAGTGGGCTGGGCCCTCCCACATTGCTCAACAATCAAGACAATACTCCACAGATGTGGCCACAGGCCAGTACAATGGAGCCATTTCCCCAACTGAGGCTCCCTCAACCCAGGTGTGTCAAGTTGACACTAAAGCTATCCAGCACAATGATGATGATAATGATATTTTGCTCATGTAAAGGGAATCAAAGAGTGGAAAAAGAAATTTTCCTTGTGATTTAGATACTTGAAGTCACTTAAAGTTGAAAATGTTTTGACCTTATGCCCAGAGCTTGGGATCAAGAATTCATATTCTCTCCCCACCTCCCCGTCCCCGTCCCCCTCCCCCTCTCCCCCTCCCCCTCCCAATCCCCCTGTCCCTGACCCTGTCCCTGTCCCTCTCCCTTCTTCCCTTCCTCTTTCACTTGTGTAACTTAATCGTGATTTTCTCTGACAGTTGCATTTGCTGGGTCCTTTTCTTCATATACCTGAGTAGGTGGAGGAAAAATTCCTGGGAATGAGGGGAATTCCATGCCTTTCTAAAGAACACAATCTGATTAAATAATTTAGTATGGCTCTTCAAGGCCACAGAGTGAAATAAATGGAATGCCAACCAAGTCTTACCATGGCTGTGCTACTGCTGTTTGTTCTACTACATTCTACTTGAAATATCTTCACCTTTGTATTTAAGGGTTGTTTATACTGTGGAACTTTATTATAACCAGAAATGTTTTCTAGTTTTCTTGGTGACAATTTTTTTTTTTTTTTTGAGACAGGGTCTCCCTGTAGCTCTGGCTGTCTGTAGACCAGGCTGGCCTCGAACTCACAAAGATCCACTTGCCTCTGCCTCCCAAGTGGCTAGGATTAAAGGCGTGTGCCACCACACCCGGCATTTATTTATTTCTGTATGTGTATCAATGTACTGTCTGCATGCAAGTTTGTGCACCCGTGTAGTGCAATGCCGCGGAGGTCAGAAGAGGGTGTCAGATTCCCCTGGAACTGGAGTTCTTCTGCAATTGGAGTTTCAGAGGGTTCTCGGCCGCCATGTGGGTGCTGGGGATCGAACCTGGGTCCTCTGTAAGAGTGGTCAGCGCTCTTATGTTGTTGTCCTCTTAACCGCTAGGCCATCTCTCCAGCCCACTGACAAAATTTTTTAAGGCAAGTTCTCTCTATGCAGCTCTGGCTGGGACTCAGTTTGCACACTGAAAAGGTGGCTTGAAAGCAGAGATCCACATGTACCATACATGTACCACCATGTCCAGCGGAATGTTTTTCTTTAAGATTTACTTATTTTTACTTTCCTGTATGCATGTGTGCCTGCGTATGCATGCATGTACATATGCATACAGGTGCCCGTGGAGGCCAGATCATGTAGCCAGATCTGCTGGAACTGGAGTTACATGTGGTTGTGAGCCACCTGACATGGGTATTGAGAATTGGACCTGGGTCCTTTGCTAGAATAACAAGACTGCTGGACCATTAAGCCATCTCTCTTACAGGTGGTGTTAAGATACTCTGAGCTCAGGGCTGGAGAGATGGCTCAGTGGTTAAGAGGACTGGCTGTTCTTGCAGAGGACCCAGGTTTGATTCACAGCACCTACATGGCAGCTAACACCCATCTGTGTCTGATATCCTCTTCTGATGTCGATGGGCATTGCAAGACCCAGGTGTACTTACAAAGATGTCGACATGCACTCATACACATAAAATAAAGATAAAAGCTAAAATATTGTTTTAAAAGATACTCTGAAATGTAAGACATGTGGGAGGATAGCCAACCCAGGTGAGGCCCTCGATGAGAGCCACCCAGAATCCTGGGGAATTAGTATACACTCAGAACAATGAACACAATTCCCAGGGACCTGACCAGGGTTCAAGAAGAGAGAAACCAGGAGACAGGTCCTAGATAGGTGACTTTAGGGACAGGCTCCCAAATTTGTACTTGTGACATACGTTTTGTTAGTACATCCATGTGAGCTAAAACAAGCCCAATTGCAAACTTAATGAATATTTCTCAAATTAGGTCCCCATTATTTCAAAATATCACATATGCAAATGTTTACTTAGGCATGAAATCCATTTGAATTATTATAATAAATGCCAACAGCACATTAGAAGTGGTACAGAAGAAAATGTTTTCAGATTTTTTTAAAGTATAATTCCAATTTGCTAGATTTTAAGCAGCTATAAAAGTGAAAAATGGTTTTAAAATTTTTACTACCTATCTGTGAACAAAGTATTTTTGATGTGACTCTTAAGGATTTGAGAAGATATTAAAAATCATGATTAAGTATTGTCAGTAGCCAGCTCAATCATAAAATCAAACATAAAAGTCTGTTTTCATGAAAGGAAGCTTAAGTTCCTCATTAAAGAGAAAAAATTGAAAATGGAAGTTTTATATAAGTTCAATATTTAATACCCTATCAGTTTTGTTCTATTTGTTGATATTATTATGTTTCACTTAAAAGCTAACTTTCAGGAAGGCCTGAATAGGTACTCCATCAGATTTACTCCAGTTCATCCCAGTGAGTAATGCTGAGGTAACCAGTTTACTATTTAACCTGGAAATACTTGGAAAGCACTGTCATGTCTCTACTAATTTGGTCTATTATAGGAAGAATTAGTTGCACTGTACTTCAAAAATTATTTGAGAAAGTGAGTTGGTATCCATTGATTCAAGAGATATATGTAATGCATCTTTTTATTTGACAAAGATCATAGGTAAGCAAAAGGAGTGGCCATGTGAAGGAGTGGCCATGTGAAGGGAGTGAATAGATGGACAAAGGGGAAGGATCCTCCTTGAAGAAAGGATTGAGACTCTGCTTTAGCTCTTTCTCTGTCTTTTTTATTATAGTAAGCTATTGTCATAGATTAATATGGCTTCAACTAAGGTGTTTGTTAATCCTAAAGAGGAGAAGCATTCACCTTCTAAGAAATAAAATAAAACTCCTGATTAGAGACCTGGACTTGTGATGAAAAGAATTGTGTAGGCCCAATGTATTTCAAAGAATAAAACCTTTTCTAATTAAGATGATTTGAATTGGGGGGGATAATTTGAGAATATTTATTTTACTGTACACACATAGATACATATGAATGTAACACATGCACTTATGCACATATGCTTGTACATATGTATATTCTTTTTTTGCTTTTATTGAGAAATTGTACAACTCATACAATGGTTCCCAATAAAACCCAGTCCCCCATGCCCCAACCCTTCATCAGAACTCATGCATTATGACATCCAAGCTAAGCCCTATCCAGTCAAGCTCCCAAACCTAGATGTCCTTCTGTGCAAATAGATCCGCTGGAGTCTAGTCACCACATCTAGGAATCCTATGTAAGGCATACGCTTCCTCACCCAGCAATATTTGGTCTCTTGTGGGTCTCAGTCTAGGATCAGTCCCCCACCCATTTCTCTCGCTCCACTTTGAGAACTTGTCCCATGTCTGATGCCTACATTGCCACAGGTTCACCCATTAAAGCTTACAATTTGATTGTAAGTCATTACTTCTCTATGTTCATGCACCAGCCCTGGCTCTTACAATCTCTCCACCCCCTCTTCCACAGTGATCCCTGAGCCATGGGTAGGTGAGGTCTAACAGAGGAGCCTCATCTGGGCACACACTCTGGAGGCTCCCATTCTTCATAGCTTCACTAGTTGTGGCTTTCCATTTGCCTCACACTCCATTGTGTACAGAAGCTTTACTGGTGAAAAGTGAGGGATGTGCTTACTTTCTCTCTGCCCCTCCTTCTGCATATTGATATTCAACTGTATATATGTATACTATGAATGGGGATTTTTCAGATCTATATGTTCTGTGTCTGACCAGTTGTTGGGATCTGCAGTGACCTCCATCTTTTGCAAAGAGTAGATTTTTAATGAGTGGCATATGATATGTTTGTCCAAAAATTTAAGATTCCATAGTTAGTTAGTATATGGTAAGAAATTTCATTTGTCTAGAGATCTAACACTGATAGCATTTTTCTAGGCTCTACATCCTCTCCAGCCCTGTGGATTTGGTTGAGTTTATAGTGGCTCTTGTGGGTTCAATTCAATTGAGTTGGTTCAAATTCCATTTAGATAGCTGTTGACCATCCACCAGATAACAGTGTTGCTACTGCACCAATAGAGGTAGTTTCCTGGACAGCTCATTCTTGTTTTTAGAGTTTGGTGCTGAGCTGTACCATTAATTTAGTTTCTATCATAGCAATCTGCACATTGTCTAGCATTATGAGTGCTTGATTTCAGATAGAAAGATTCCAGGTCAGTTCCTGTTCCATTAATCTAAGTTCTATCCCTGAAGCATGTCCTGTTCTAAACAGTTGGGACTTATTTTCTATTTCTGGTAGATAACCAAAAGACTTGGAAATAGTCTGCTTTGTTTTGAGAGTCGCTTGGATCACTCTCACCAACCATCCAAAGGGAGGTTTCCTCTGTCTTGCAGGGTATATCCTGCCACATAGCAACCATGTTGCACAACCCATGCACTAATGTTCAAAGAGTGTATGTGAATTTCTCATAGGGTCCCAGGGGTATCACATTACATTCTGGTTTTCCTAGCCTCTCAAGTCTCATCTCTATTCTTTCTTCTTCCCTTACTACCCTCTCCTTCCTCCCCAGCCCCAGCCCCAGTACTCCTATCATCCCCACCCTTCCCCTCTCCTGACTTCCCTCGCCTCCCATCATACCCCCTCCTCCCTTCCTAACCCTACACCCCCACCCTTCCAAACACCCCCTAGTAACATATGTTCCTTACTATCCCCATTTCAGGGTTTTTCTTTTCCCTTATGACCATGTATCCTTTCCAGTTTCTTGGCTCCTTCTATTATATCAGGATATAAACCCACATAAGGGGATTGTTGCTATACTCCACAAATGAGGGAGAACATACATCACCTGTTTTTCTTCCTTTGTGTTACTTCATTGAGAATAGCTTTCTCTATTTTTGAACATTTACCTGCGAATTTCATCTTTTCTTGCTGCTGTGTAGATGTACCACATTTTCATTATCCTTTCATTGGCTGTGGAACATTACGATGTTTCCATTTCTTCACTATTGTGCAGAAAGCAGCAACAAACATGGATGTACAGTTATTTTTACAGTATGATGAGTCCTTTGGGTATATGCCAAGGAGTGGTATAATTGGGTCATATGGTAGGCTAATTTTTGCTTTTTGAGAGTTCCCCACACTGCCTCCCATAGTGGCTGCGTTAGTCTGCATTCCCACCAACAGCTAATGAGTGTTCTCCTGTCTCCACACCTTCGCTGGCATCTGTGTCCTTCATTTTTATGATCTTAGCCAATCTTTTTGGGGTAAGATGGAATCTTAAAGTGCTTTTTATTTGCATTTCTTCAAATTATGAAGGATGTTGAACAACTTTTAATGTATTAAGCGATTTTAATTTCTTCATTTGAGAATTCTCTGTTCATATCCGTAGCCCATCTTTTTATTGGATGGTTTATTTTGTTGCTCCTCTGATTTCTGAGTCTTTTTATAGTCTGGATTTTAATCATCTGTTGGAGGTGTAACTGTAAATATTTTCTCCCACTCAGTGGGTTTCCTTTTCGCTTCCTTGGCTGTTTCTTTTGCTGTACAGAAGCTTTATAGCTTAATGAGTTCCCACTTACTGATTGTTATCCTCAGTGCCTGAGCAGTAGATGCCCCATTCAGAAAGTCCTTTTCTAGGCCTACATCTTGGAGGGTACTCTCTATGTGTTCTAGCAGTTTCAGGTATTGTATTGAGTTCTTCAAACCACTTGGAGTTGACTTTTGTTCAGGAAGAAAGATAAGGGTCTAATTTCATTCTTCTACAGTTGGTGATAAAGTTCTTCCAGCACCATGTTTTAACGATGCTGTTTTTCTCCCATTGTGTATTCTTGGCACCTTTGCCAAATATCAAGTGACTGAAATTGTATGTATTCATGTTTGTGCCTTTTATTGTGGTCCATTGTTCTACCTGCCTATTTTTGTGCTGGTCCCATGTTCTTCTTATAACTACAGCTCTGTAATATAACCTGATATCCAGGATAGTGATGTCCCTGAATTGTTCTTTTTGCTCAAAATTGTTTTGGCTATCCGGGGACTTTTTTGGTTCTGAAGAATGTTGAGAATTTTGATTGGTATTGAATTCTATAGATTGTTTTTGATAAGATGCTCATTTTCACAATATTGATTCTTCCAACACATGGGCATGGTAGATTTTTCCATCTCCTAAGTGTCTTCCTCTATCTCTTTATTTAAAGTTTTGAAATTTTCATTGTAGATACATTTAATATTTTTGGTTAGGTTTATTCCTAAGTATTTTATTTTTTTGATGTTAATGTGAATAGGAGGGTTTCCTTGTATGCTTTTCCTGATTGCTTGTTGTTAGCATAGAAATTCTACCGATTTGTAAGTTGATTTTGTAACCAACCACTTTATATTAATCATTTATAATATTTTTCTGGTGGAATTTTTTGAATCTCCTATGTGTAATATCATATGATCTACAAATAGAGAAAATTTGACTTCTTCTTCTCCAATTAGTACTCCTTTAATCCCCTTCTCTTGTCTTATTGCCCTTGCAAAGGTTTCAAGCACTATATTGAAAAGGAGTGGAGACAGAGGGCAACCCTGTCTGGTTCCTGATTTTAATGGCAATGTTTCCAGTTTTTCTTCATTTAGAATGATGTTGGCTGTGGGTTTGTTATGTATAGCTTTAATGATATTCAGGGATGTTCCCTCCAGACCTATAACTTCTAGGACTTTTAACATCAATGCATGTTGGATTTTGTTAGAGGCCTTCTCTGCATCTATTTATATGGCCATGTGATTTTTGTCTTCAAGTAAATTTGTTTGTTTTATGACATTTGTTGACTTACTTATGTTGAACCATCCCTGGATCTCTGGAATAAAGCCTATCTGAACATGGGGGATGCTCTTTTTGATGTGAATCTGTTTGTGGTTTTGTGACTATTTTGTTGAGTATCTCTGCATCTATGTTTATTAAGGATATGGGCCTATAGTTTTTTGTTTTGTTTTGTTTTCTTTCTTTGTTGTATCTTTACCTGCTTTTGGTATTAGAGTCATGCTGGCTTCATAGAAGGAGTTTGGAAGTTCTCCCTCACTTTTTATCTTTTTTAAAAATTTTATTTATTGTGTGTATGAATGTACTGTCTGCATGTAAGTTTGTGCACCCATGTTGTGCAATGCTGTAGAGGTCAGAAGAGGGAGTCGGATTCCCCTGGAATTGGAGTTAAAGATGGTTCGTAGCCACCATGTGGGTGCTGGGAATCGAACTCGGGTCCTCTACAAGAGCATTCTGTGCTCTTAACCCCTAGGCCACCTCTCCAGCCCCTCTATCTTTTTTAATAGTTTGAGCAGTATTGGTAGTAAATTTTCTTTGAATGACTGGTAGACTTGTGCTGTAAAGCCATCTGGGTCTTGGCTTTTTATTAGTTGGAAGGTTTTGTATTAATGTTTCAATTTCTTCCTTTATATGGATCTGTTGACCTCTTCTTGGTTTAACTTTGGTGGTATCCATGTTTCTAGAAATGTATCCATTTTATTTAGATTTTCAAATTTGATAGAGTATAGATTTTTTAAAGTATTCCCTTACAATGTTCTGGAATTTTGGTGTCTGTTGAGATGTTTCCATTTGTCTCTGATTTTTTTTATTTGGATTTGCTCTCTTTCTTTTGGTAAGCTCTGCCAAGGGTCTGGCTATTTTGTTTAGCCTTTCGAAGAAGCATCTCTTAGATTCATTGATTTTATGTATTGTTTTCTTTGTTTCTACTTCATTAATTTCTCCTCTGAGTTTTGTTATTTCTTCTAGTCGACTAGTTTTGGGGTTTGTTTGTTTTTGCCTGTCCAGAGCCTTGAGTGGTGCTGTTAAGTCTTTTACATGTGCTCCTTCTGATTTTTTTTTAACGTAGGCACTTAGAGCTTTACATTTCCATCTTAAGACTGGTTTTAAGTTTTCTCAGAGGTTTTGTTGCATTGTATTCATGAAGATCCCCAAATTACTGGCCATTGCCCTTGTTTACCCTCCAGAACTCAAAGATAAGAACAAATTGCTGAAGACGCTGCCTGATTGTATCATAGAACATGGAGAAATCAAGCTTGTACTGATGTTGAAACTTTGTCCCTACCAGCTAGTTTTAATAGTGTTGGAAGGTTTTGTGCATGCTACCACAGGAGGATAATCATCACTCTTACCTGGTTGTGACCCCTGTAGACTATAATAATGACTGCCCAAGCTAGATATAGGCTCAGTGATGCAATAGTGGCACAATTGTTATGGGAGTAAACAAGCACTTTCTGTTTGGATTTAAGGCCTGCTCCAAAAGATGGAACCCCTACATGGCACTGCCATCAGGGTCTTGAACCTGTGGCTAGGTAAGTTATAAACCCTAGAGGAGATACTACTATTGTTAGATACAATACTAGTATTGTTCTACTAAGTTGACATATTATTAACCTGAATCCTAATAACTTTCATTTCATCCATAGATTAGTACATCTCTTGACCTTCATCAGAGAAGCTTCTTTTTGCAGTAGATGATGATTAATTCATAGACTCACAATTCATCAAGATGCAGAGAACAGAAGACTATAGAGAACTCAAGCCTACATGGGACATCTGTATCATACCCCTTCCTCGAAAGACTCAGGGATCACTGTGGAAGTGGAGAAAGAAAGGTTGTAAGAGCCAGAGGTAGAGGAAGACTACAAGGAAACAGTGTTTTCTACACCCAAAAAGGTGGATAACATACAAATTCACAGGAGTTGTGACCTGTGCAAACTCAGAACAAATAAAATTCCAGTATGGAAGGAGGTGAGGTCAGCATGAAGTACTTCCTCTAGCTTAGGGGCTATCAGCCATTTATAGCTGTTGAGAGGGGGAGTGTTAGTTTTCTTTAAGGGTGTGACCACTGCTAGGTGGAAGAAGCTCTAGTTATGACACTATACCCAGTAGTATTTGAGCAACACCAATTGGAGTCAATGGATTGTATGAAATGATGGTTCACTTTATTGTAGCTTTTATAGGGTATATTTATAAACAATATTGTTTTTGATTCTTTAAGACCTTTGTAATCTATTTGAATAATATTCAGATCCTCTCACTGGGCTTTAAAGGAAAAGAAGACATGATGCTGAGTGGTTAGGGAGTTAGGGGTGGATCTGGGAAGAGATTTGGGGGAGAAGGTAGGTATAATTGTAAGATATTCTCAAAGAATTAGTAAAATATTAATAAGAAGTGAACCAAATAAATGAGCAAATAAAACACCCTCACCACATCCAATACAGAGCTATGGCTCAGACAGGGAATATTCAGTACTTCTTTTTTTATAATACATTTATTGTCATTTTTTTGTATTTCAGATATCATTTTTCAGTTCAATTTAGACATATTCCCCTTTCCCCTCCAAGTACAAGACCTTGCATGTGCTAGGAAAGCTCTCTACCATTAAGCTAAATCTCCAACCACTCTACGATGAATTTTTGTTTTGCTAATTTGTATATATATATATATATATATATATGTGTGTGTGTGTGTGTATATACATATATATATTTAAATTATATAGTATTAAGGTTAAGAAAACCTCTTATAAGATCCATGGTGATTATAAATAGCACCTTTAAAATACTAGGTTTTATTACTATCAGAAGGATATATTTCATGTTAATACCAAATGTGGTATCAAATAAAATGTTTGAACACATTCTCCTTATCCTGTACATTTCCACAAAGAATTGTTAGTTATATAACTTTTATATAAGTTGTCAGGTATAATTTATTAGTTCTTTTCCTCATTCTTACAACATCCACAAGAACAGCTTAAAGAGAAAGTGTTTCTTTTGGCTCTCAATTTAAAGGTACATTTAGTTCACTGTACAAAAGCCATGGTATCAGGTGCTTGCGTGACCTGGTTACAGTGCACCTGCAATCAGGAAGCAGAAGGAGATGAGATACTCTTCCTCAGCTAGCTTTCTTCTTTTTCATTCCATCCAGAATGCAAACCCATAGAAAATGTATCACAGACACATGGAAAGTTTTACCTCCTGGGTGATTCTAGAGACAAAATTATCTATCACATGTGCTTCTTTTATTTGTGCAGTTCTGAACTCCCCAGGTTCTGAGTATTATGCTGTTATTCTCTATGTCGGCCCCTTGCAGCGCAGGCCTCTGCATTCCACCACCATAAACATCATCAGTTTTATCTAGGATTGCAAATTGTGTGCCAACCATCTCGGCATTCTTAATCAAACTTAGTCTTGTAGCTATGACTAGATAAAAGGATGAATTAGTAGATATTCATGAATAAATCTTTTATCTTTGAAGGAATAATTTTTTTAAGGAATAGCATGAATATTTACCAGCCATTCGGTCTTGGATTTGGAATTAAGGATCAATAAATGGCTTGCCATTTTATTGTGTGGTTTTTGTCTAGTTTGGGGTGTATTTATCTATTTTTAAATGGAAACAGTCCAGCTTTAATCATAAAATATTCATAGAAGTTATAGCAAACTAATACATAAGAACATTTTGATTTTGACTCTAAACATTTCTTGTATAATGATATTGTCTAAGATTTTAGATGAAAACAGAGGACAAATAATTTATTTAGTGATGCAAGCAAAGTGAAAAATCAACACAATAAGTTAGTCTAAAATTACTGCTTTTCCTTGATTGCACTTCTCCCCATTATGAGCTGTCTAACATGTTTCAAACGTATTTGGTGTAATGAATGAGGAATGTTGTAAAGACTTGTGCAATCTACACAGTGGTTTATAAGGAAGATAATTTCAGAGTCTGGGCATTGTGGGGTTATATGGAAACATTGACTTTGTGACCAACACTGTCATCTTAACTCCTATTGGACTTGCTTACCATTTGGAGATTACAGGAGTTCTAGGAGATGAAACTTCTAACACAGTTTCAACAAATGCGACCTGCTTGACTCAGATATTTCAGGACATACATGTAACAACTCATTTCACCCTCTCCCTTATCCCCATGACTCACTGCAGAGGAGAATTAGAAGTTGGAAAGAAGGAAATGCTCTTTTGTTCAATATCTTGGAGTCATGAATAAATTTTGCTAATGTGGCCATAGTTGTAATTTATAATCCATTATGTTTTTGTCTGTTTTTTTGCAATGTTTGGGAACAAACTCAGGGCCTTGTGCATGCTGGGCAAGTACTACTACATATGCCTGACTCCCTAATAATTTGATAATAGATAAAATATTTGAAAAAAGACACAGAATAAAAGAAAAATCTCTAAAATCTGAAATAGTCAAATCACTAAAGATAATTACTTTTATATCTCCAAACTCCTAGCAAGTATGTATACACTACACTACCCTATACACACACACACACACACACACACACACACACACACACACGCGTGCGCGCACACACACTCACACATGTTCTTGATAAATATTAACTTTTTTAATGACCACTCATGAAATATTCTCTAACAATGCTAGTCACTTGTTTAAGCTTTTATTTCATTTAGTTTTTGCCATTGCAACCCATAGTTCAAATTTCTGAATACCGAATTAAATTTTCATCCTGGAAACTGTAGAAGCACTATTATACCTTACAATATTCTGCCTGGTTATTATTCTGAGCAGCCATTAACTCCCACAGGAAGTGAGGAAGTTACGAGTTTTTTTTTTTCTTGCATATTTTCAATAGGAGACAAAAATGGAAAATAACTCTAAAGGAGAAATAAAAGCACAATTATGAAATGGAAACTGGCTACATTATTTTCCTGTACTAGAGCTGAGGGAGCATGGAAAAAAATCAGTGATGGGCAATTTTGCTTTTTTATTGCTCAAGAAAAGAAAGTTTTACTAAGTTCATTAGAATATGGGTAAACAAGTAAAGTTAATAAGGAATTTTAATGAAGACATTATCTTAAGTGTAATTCTTCTTATAAAACCACATCTAGAAGACAGACTCCTTTCTCTACTCTCTCTGACACACACACACACACACACACACACGGTCTTTTAAAAATTTCATACACCTAAAAAAAAAATTTCCTACACCTTAGGCAGTGGTAAAGAAAGATGACGTCATGAATTTTGCAGGTAAATGGATGGAGCTACAAGATATCATGCTGAGTGAAGTAACACAGTCACAGAAAAACAAAAGACGAATGGTATCCCTCATCTGTGGATGCTAGCACCAATTACCTAATTGTATGGCAAACTGAGCAACGTTAATATGATCTGAAAACAACTGTGCTCTTATATTGTAGAATCCCTTAAAAATAAACAAATAAAGAAAAAAAGCATAACTGCAAAAAAATTGTTTAATGTTTGCAGTTCCCCAATCAGGAATTCATCCTTGAGACAGTCACTCATTGCATGCTGATATCAGAAATCCACTTGAGATTCAATAAATTTTCCTTACAATCAAAAATAAAATAGAACACCTAACAGAAACTATGGGGTTTCAATCCTTTTCAGAAATGGATTTGAAAAAAATCAAAACAAGTAACAAATACTTTTCATTGAACTCGAGGAAGCATAATTACAGCTGAAGGGTTGAGAACACTCCAAACAAACATGAAACTTGGTACTCTGAATATGTTGTATGACTGAAAGTTTAAGTGGGTTAAAGAAGAGGTTAGATATATCCCTTGTTGAGTGGTGCCATAATCAGCCATATATAGGCAATTAGAGATTTAGAGGTAGTGCTCTTGTGAGGATTATGTATTAGCACAGGCCAAAGTCCTTTCAGAAACATAAGCCATCGGGCTGGAGAGATGGCCTAGCGGTTAAGAGCGCCAACTGCTCTTGCAGAGGACTCGGGTTTGATCCCCAGCACCCACATGGTGGCTGAGAACCATCTGTAAATCCAATTCCAGGAGAACTCCAGTTCCAGGGGAATCTGACACCCTCTTCTGACCTCCGCAGCATTGCACGACACAGGTGCACAAACCTACATGCAGACAGTACACTCAAATAAATAAATAAATAAATAAATAAATAAATAAATAAATAAATAAATAATAAACACAAGCCATGATTCCAGCTCCCTTGCTCTTATTATAAACAGAATTCTTCACCATTATTTTTTTTTTTTTTACTCTGGGATATTTTAGGTATCTGACTTTTGGCATGGCATACAGGAAAAA
Source organism: Rhizomys pruinosus (assembly GCA_009823505.1). Classification (NCBI taxonomy): domain Eukaryota; kingdom Metazoa; phylum Chordata; class Mammalia; order Rodentia; family Spalacidae; genus Rhizomys; species Rhizomys pruinosus. The sequence goes on from VZQC01003889.1 coordinate 919,912, forward strand.
AGCTCAGACTAATTGCAAATTACATTGGATAATCCATCCTGACTAGAAGTACAAATTAAATATTAATGTATTGAGTATGGCAGAAAAATCATTCCTATAGCTCACATTGCAAACAGGGTCGATTTAATACTGCACACTTTCTGACCTTCTTTGACCATTTTCTCTTCCCATGCTTGTCATTATTGGCATGTGTAATTATAGGAATAATTAAGAGGTAGTAAACACGTAGCCCACATAAGAATAAAGGGGAAGGAATCATGTAAAATAATTTCAGCTTTTTCATTTATATTACAGTGCATACTTCGTGAAGTTAGAAATGAAACACGTTGATTACAAACAATTCCCAAGTTAATCATTCCTTACTCTACATCCTTTTCATTGTGATTTTTCAGTCCCTCATTTAAGACATTTTCTATATTCCCAACTATTACCAGGTTGGGTTGTTGCAACTGATAAATTTGTGTCAACTTGACCTGATTGATACTAATTGATACTGATTGGTGCACAGACAGCTATAAAAACCTTTTTCCTGAATGTATCCATAAGGGTATTTGTGTGAGATATGAACATTTGTACTTGTAGACTGATAAAAGATTGTCCTTAAGAAGAAAAGTGCCACTATTGAATCCAATAAGGAAAAAGTTGAGGAGGGTGAATTTCATATCTTTAAGTGAGAATATCTCTTTCTCTCCTGTGTATGTGCTCCTGTTTACCAGCTTTGAGATCAGGACATGGACTGATGCAATTGGTTCACTGGTTCTCAGTCTTTGGGGTTTGAACTGGGATGACATCACCATCTTACCTAGCTCATTAGGAACATATTATCACATAATAATAAGTATATTCTTTCATAGTTACTTGCTTTCTTCCCTCAGAATTTCTTTAGTGATGCTAAATTATTTTAAAACAAGTAGCCATATAACAAATACCGAAAAATGAAAGAGAAATCTGCATGAAAATTAAAGAAATAAATGTGATATAAATATTTAAAGGAAAATGTAATGTATTTATAGATTCATATGCTTTACTACTTACTTTATACATTTGATTTCATTAGTGAAATATTTGATTATAACTGTGAGCAGGGTTTGATTAAAAGTATGAGGTTCTAGGATTTTACCAATGATGGAATAATCTAGACACTTAAGCCAGGATAAAATATGTAAAGCACACACCTAACTTAGCAAAGTGCAAAAACATGTTGGGGAATTGCTAGGCTAAACTCTCAAGAAAGAGAAAGAAGGATCTTAAAGAATATTATTCAGCATTAAGACAGGTTTGACCCTGATTATTTAAAAGTTAAGATAAAGTGGATACTGTTTATTTTATCTACTCTGATGTGGGTCTCCTGATATCTTATTTACTTGTTATGATGTGAAATATGTAAATATTGAAAGATGACATAGAAATTTGGGGGACTCACCACATAATTTTGAAACATACTCTTGTTCTTAAAGATTGAGAGCTGTGATGTTTTAAATATAAGGGTGAACACACAGACTGGTGCTATGGAACAGACGATCTAGAAATAATCCCACAAGTACATGTTCATTGTTTTTAAGAAAAAGAAAAGGCAGAAATGTTATTCAATGGTGAAAGAAATGTGCTTAATAAAGGAGCATCTAAAAACTACCGTGAAAAAACACAATTCTCCTCACACCTCTTCCATACTCATAAATTTGGGAAGGTTGCCAGACTTCAACATAAAAGCAAAAACTGTAATGCTTTATATGAAACATGAGAAACTGCATTTGCAAATTTGAAGCTGGCAACTGTTTCTTAGATGTAATTTAAAATGGTCTAACAAAAAAACTAACGTATTGTTGTTGAAGGAAGTAAAAAATTATGCTCTTTGAAAGACACTATTTAAAATGTAATAAGAAAAATAATGAATTGGGAAAATGTAATTTATGGCACATATGTCTTATAAAGTGTTTATATCCTTATAATTATAGTACTAGAGTTGTAGATGTGCTCAGTAAGCCTGGGATCATGGTTTCCTGGTCCACATCTGTCATGAGTATGTATTATTGATTTATCTCATATATTATCTATTATCTGTCTACCTATCACTATTATCTCTCAACATCTACCTATTCATTTATTATCTATCTATCTATCTATCTATCTATCTATCTATCTATCTTCTATCATCTATCTTCCTTGACTGCCCACCATACTGGACACATTTTGGAGAGTGATTCTATACTTTTTTAATCTTTCTTACTTTCTAAGACTATAATATCTGCTGTTGAAGGAGTTGGGACCATTTCAAGCAAGGAGTAACCTGATACTTTTTTACATTTATTGATTTTGGGTGTTTGGCTGCTCACAGAAAAAGTAACTCTTAGTTTGTATTATGGAGCAGAGAAAGATTATAACCTTTTCTGGTTGCTTCTATTACAAGTAAGTTTCAGAATCTTTCCATACTTTGCGTTCATATTCCATAAAAGGATATTTAGAACTTACATGGTCAGAAAGGAAAACTTACTCTAGGCTCTCAAATTCCAGCATCTAAACACATCTATATGATGTTAATTTATTGTTAGCTTAATAGTATTTTAATATGCAATGAGGATCTCTGTGAGTTCAAAGCCAGCCTGGTCTACAGAGTGAGCTCCAACCCAGCTGAGACTAAAGGAAGACCCTGTCTCAAAAAGACCCCCCCCAAAAATGAAAAGAAACTATGCAATGATCAAGTCTCTCTCCCATCCTTGGGAGAGTCCACTTTTCTAAATAGTTCCCTGTATATGACAGAAATAGTATATACATAGATCACAGGCATTCATAGTAATGAAATTCTTTTTTAAATTTTTTATTTATTCTTGTATGTGTATGAATGTACTGCCTGCATGTAGGTTTGTGCACCCGTGTCATGCAATGCCTAGGAGGACAGAAGAGGGCGTCGGATTCCCCTGGAACTGGAGTTAAAGATGGTTCTCAGCCACCATGTGGGTGCTGTGGATTGAACCCAGGTCCTCTGCAAGAGCAGTTGGCACTCTTAACCACTAGGCCATCTCTCCAGCCCAGTAATGAAATTCTTATAATATATAGTACAGAAATCATATGTCCTTCAAAACAAGATATAAGGGGAAGCATATAGTGTCATGTATAATGTATTCTATTATTTAACTTTAGCTTTCACCCTTTTGATCAACAGGCCAATGAGTTTTGACAAATATATGGAGTCATGGAAATATCACATCAAAGCCATTCATCTCCCTTTTCCTCCAAACATCCCCCAAGTTATATCTTGTATTCTAATCTTCCCTAAACATTTTACTTCTGGATCTCAGTAATTGGTTTCCTCCAAATGGTTTTTGCTTTACTAGGATAATATTTGAATGGACTCATACACAGTATAGCCTTTTATGAATGAGATTATTAAAGAAAATTCCTGACACATAGTACTTTATGTTATGGGCTAATTTGTGTGCCTCAGCCTGAAGTTAGATGTTGATGCCTAAATCCCATATAGCTTTTCTTGAGATGACTGAGTTGAAATGAGATATAGGTGATCCCTAATCTAATGTGACTTTATAAAAAGAGGTTAAGGCACAGATATGCATGAACACATACCCACACACACACTTTCTGGAAAACACATCCAGTGGCCATCTAGAAGCTAAGGAAGAGGCCACCAAAGAGACGAAACTTACTGATAACTTGGTCTTAGGTTTCTAATCTCTAAAACTGTGATAAAATAAATTTATCTTGTTTGATGGATACAGTCTGTGATGTTTTGTTATGGGAGACTTAGCAAACTAATAAAACTTGTCACTGTGTGATAATATCTCCTCTACCTGATAAAGATTTCAATATCCAAGCCCTAGTCTCTCTGTTTTGATAATCCTGCTAAAAACTGCATAGTAAAGTAGCAACTGTTTTTTTCCCCTGGTTATAATACTAAACAAATAATAGAAATAGATTGTCAATATCAAATGTTTAATAGTACATTACCAGCCAGTTTCCATTTAGATTGATTTTACAAATATTTGCTGGGTCTACTAAATCAGGTCTGCAGAATGGTTAAGGAACCCAAATGTCCACATATATAGGCATTTAGATTTATGGGCTATCTAGGGATATATTTATCATTGAAACAAATAGCCACAGCAAGATATTTCTGCTTCCATGATAGAAGCATGAACGGGAATAATCTGAGGGCAGAGAAAAGCTCTAGTTCCAAGGCCTGTTCATGAGCATAGGGTACAGGATAACAGAGCTAAGTACGGCTGGGAAAGCAGTGTTCTACCAGAGACTTAAGGAATTAATTGAGATGTCAGCAGAAGGGGAGCTCCTGGCCATGCAAGGAACATGGGAATAAGTACGATGGGTGGATAGAGGAGCATGGAAATTTGGGGGAATTGCAAATCATCTGACCTCACTGGAACAAGGCAAGAAATGTGAAAATGAAAGGGAGAGGTGGGTACCACTCAGTGTACCCAGAGCTTTTTGATCCATGCTGAAGATACACACACACACACACCATATATATATATATCCTATATATTATATATATATACATATATATATATATATTGATTTTTATCTTTTCAAGACAGGTATCTGCAAGTCCCAGATGTCCTGGAAACTCACTATGTAATGACCAGGCTGGCCTTGAACTCACAGAAGTCCCACTTGATCTGCTGAATGACTGGAGATTAAAGGGTGGTTTGCCACCATCCGGTCTGCTTCGAAGATTTTAAAGTTCTTTCTTTTTTTTTTTTTTTTTTTTTTAGTAAAGTTTATTTCCTTTGACTTGGTGGAAATACATGCATCCACTATTACATGTTACATTGCCCCATTCTATATGTATGTCAAATTTCATATTTTTAGAAGACAAAACAAGCTAAAATTTGAATATAGATACTATTAATACACAATGGAAGATATTTATGTTGCAATTTTATAATTTGTTAGCTTAATATTTAATTTTTCTTAAGTAGATATTAAAGTAAAAAATACCTGTTTTTTATAAAACATTTAATTGATGTTTTGTGTATTTTATACATCATTTCTCAGTCCAATTTAATTTCCATGCCCCCTACCCCACCTCAGTTCATGCATTTCGCCATACATATCTTACATCTTTTTCTCAGTATTTCTAAAGTTTTCTCTGCAGAGGTTTATTGTTTGGGGCAGGAGTTAACTGTTTCAGTCAGATCTTTGACCCAGTCCTTACAGTGTTGTTGTTCCCTCCCAATTGTATTGCTCCAAAATATGCCTATATAAATGTCACATTTATACCAAAATTATGACCTCTGAAAATAAACTGCATGTTAATTTCAAAACATGTTTAGGAATTCACAGTTTTCCTTGTAATTTTATATTACTCTAAAATATGAATACATACCCTCCACCCATATACTGCAATTATAAAGTCGGAAAATAACTGGTAAGTTAATTCTAGAGCCTGTTAAGGGATTCGCCTTATAACAGCACAGTTGCTTTCATATAAAAAGAATTATAACATATTTTAAGTAAAACAAATGTGAACAACAACAATTTATATTTCCAATTAATTCAGATGCATTACCGTTTTTATCAGAACCTTTAAATATATGTTGTTTAATATACACATATTTACTTTTACTAAGTCCAAAAACACCATGTAACCTGTAGACAGAGTCTGGGCAAAATTGGATATTTGTTGAACTCACGTCAATTAAATATACATTAATCGAATATAAACCTGTGTCCGTCTCCCGCCCCTCCCACCCCTCTTGTTTCACCATTTTAGTCAGTTTTCTTATGGAGTCTTTCTGTTGTTGTTCTTTTAATATGCATCCCTCTCCACAATAAATATTTATAACTGGGTTATTGGCGCTAGCATCCACATATGAGGGATACCATTCATCGTTTGTTTTTCTGGGACTGTGTTACTTCACTTAATATAATATCTTCTAGCTCCATCCATTTAGCTGCAAAGTTCATGATGTTGTCTTCCTTTACCACTGTGTAGAACTCCATTGTGTACAGGTACCACATTTTCTCTATCCACTCGTCAGTTGAGGGACATTTGGGTTGGTTCCAGCTTTTTGCTATTGTGAACAGAGCTGCAATAAATATAGCTGTACATGTATTTCTGTAGTAAGATGAGTCTTGTGGATATATACCCAGGAGTGGTATGACTGGGTCGAATGGCAAGCTCATTTTGAGTCTTCCAAGGGTTCTCCACACTGCTTTCCATATGGCTGTACAAGTTTACAATCCCACTAGCAATGGATGAGTTTCCCCACAACCTCTCCAGCACTTGATATCATTTGTTTTCTTGATCCTGGCCAGTCTTATCAGAGTGAGATGCTATCTTAAAGTGGTCTTAATTTGCATTTCCCTAATTATTAGTGACGTTGAATTTTTAAGATGTTTCTCAGCCATCTCTAATTCCTCCTCTATGACGTCTCTATTCAGTTCTTTGCTCCATCTTTTGAGTGATTCATTTGTTTTCTTTGTTTTTGAGTAGCTTGTATACTCTGGAAATTAATGCTAACTTTGGGATTGACACATACAAATGTTCTCTATAATTTTTCTGTTGTACAGTATCATCTTGTAGCATTCTATTTTACCTGTAGGATGATTTAATTTAAAAAGTTAAGTTTGCTTCCCGAGTTAACCACAAACAGTCACCAAAAACAGCTTGGGTGAATTTGATGAAATCTGTGCCTTGATTCCAGCCTATAGGTATGTGTAATACAACTGCCTTTTTAGACTCATAGGTCAAAAAAAAAAAAAAACCTAAAATAAAAAGGGGAGAATATATAATATAATATATAATATAGTATTATAGATATATAAAACTTTGCAATTCAAATCTTAAAACTAACTACAGGAAAAGATTTGTATGTTCCCACAGGTCAAAATGTCACCAACTTAACGGCTGAGAAAGAAAAGATACAGATTTGCATTGTGTAGGATATACCAGTAAGTGCCAGAAGAAAGGTTGCCCCATATGAACATTGAAAGGAAGAAAAGCCTCAGACTGCTACAGACATCAAACTCCTCTGTGGATCCTACTTGTAACAACTATTTATAATAAGTCCTAAGGAAACTTACCTTCTAGGTGCCACAAAGTTTTAATATGGGAGACTTTCTTACCTCCCCTCCATAGAATAAGGAGAAATATGATGATGATGAGGTTGTTCTCTAACTGTAAATTGGAGCCAACTGTTATAGAGGTAATCTCTTATAAAACTGGTAAAACTGCCTTCTTTAATTGACTAATAGACATAGGAAATGTGAAAAGGATTATTCTTTATTCAGAACCAAGTATAATACTAAAGTCTCCTTAAGCTATGCACTTAAGCAAAATATATTAATACAGGAGAGCTCTGATATCAGCAATGGATTATTCTACCAAGGAGATGTTGGCCAAGGGGATCCAAGCCCCCCCCCCAAAAAAAGGTAAAGGCTTCTTGCCTGTAAACTGGGATACCTGCAAGAAGAGAGGCTATAAGGCCCTGCTGTCGAAGACCTGATGTAAGCATGGGAAAGATGTATTGAGACCACACTTGCAAGTGTACAGTTGGTCTCTGGAATACCAGAGAGTGTTACCAAAGGCCATTAAACCAATAAAGAAAATATAGATCTCCATGAGTCAAGCAAGACTCCTCTGTCAGCACCAGCTACACCTCACCTGCCTGGAAATACTGTGCAGCAGTGGCAGCCATATGCCTGTATATCCCAAATCTAATTGGCTATTAGCCCTCTCCTTGGAGGAATAACCCAGGGCTGATGCCACAAGCTTATATCCTCTAGTGGTTAGGAGATGTTATAAGCCAAAGTAAGACCCTGTCATATTTTACAGAAAAAAAGTAATTCATTGATTAACATACCATCCAAACATCTGTGTCTATACTAAAGTAACCTACCATAACAATTAGTACTGTTTAAATACCTATATATCTAATTGCTTGTGCTTTGTTAGTAGGATTGAAAAGTTATTCCTGGACAAACCGTCAGCCCATGAAAGGAAACAGCCAGAATTGACCAGAATCCAAAACAACAGCTCCAGAGAAAGTAGACTGATTTGCTTCTCGTCCACCTGTGCCCCTTTTCTAAGCATAGGGAACAATCCGCAGAAGAGGGGGAATGGTAGAATGTAAGGGTTGTGATTGGGGTGAATGGTAAAGCTATAGCAATATAGTCTTGACACTTATTTGATCAACTTGATTGAACATACAAGCCCCCCCCCCAGCTGGATGGTGGGCCCCTTGGGCTGTGTGGGTTTGGGCACAATTGTTTGCAAATTGGTTTTACATGAAGGATGCTTGTACTCATAAATTATTACATATTGTTAAAAAAATGAAAAAAAATAAAGAAGTAATAAAAAAGATATACAACATTAACATTTCTCAGCTTGCCTTTCAACTAGGGATTTGGTACTAGCATCCACAAATGAGGGATATCATTTGCCATTTGTTTTTCTGGGACTGTAATACTTCTCTTAGAATAATGGCTTTGGCTGGGCCTGGTGGCACACGCCCTTAATCCTAGCACTCAGGATGTAGAGGCAGGCAGATCTTTGTGAGTTCAAGGCCAGCATGGTCTATAGAGTGAGTTCCAGGATAGCTGGGACTACAGGGAAGCCCTGTCTCAAAAAGTCCAAAAAAGAAAAAGAATAATGGCTTCGAGTTCCATTCATTTAACTGCAAAGTTCATAATGTCATCTTTCTTTACCACTGCATAGAAAGATAGCCATTGTGTAGATAGATGTACCAAATTTTCACTATCTACTCATCAGTTGAAGGGCATTTGGGTTGGTTCCAGTTCTTTGCTATTGTGAAGAGAGCTGCAATAAATATAGATGTGCATGTATCTTTGCGGTAGAATGAGTCATGTGGGTATATTCCAAGGAGTGGTATGACTGGGTCAGGTGGTAAGCTCATTTTGAGTCTTTTAAGGGTTCTCCACACTGCTTTACATAGTGGTTGTATGAGTTTACATTCCCACCAGCACTGGATGCATGTTCCCCTTTCCCCACAACCTCTTCAGCCTTTGGTGTCTTTTGTTTTCTTGATCAAAGCTTGTCTTATCGGAGTGAGATCATATTTTAAATTGGTTTTAATTTGGATTTCCTTATTATTAACAATGTTGAACACTTTTTAAGATGTTTCTGAGCCAACTTTATTTCCTCACTAGTGAAGTATCTGTTCAGTTCCATCTTTTGATAGAACTGAACAGATACTTTGTTTTCTTGCTTCTTTGTTTTTTTGAGTAGTTTATATATTCTGGATGTTAATGCTCTGTCAGATGTATCACTGGCGAAGGTTTCCTCCCACTCTGTGGGCTTTGTCTTCACTACATTGATTGTCTCTTTTGTGGTATGGAAGCTTTTGAGTTTAATGAGGTCCCACTTGTCAATTGTTGACCTTATTTTCTGCACAGCTGCTGTTTGATTTAGAAAGTCTTTTCCAGTGTTTATGTATGGTAGGTCCCTGCCAAAGTTTTCTTCTATCACCTTCAGGGTTTTGGGTTTCACGTTGAAGTCTTTGATCCATTTGGAGTTGATTATTCTACAGGGTGAGAAGTAAGGGCTTAATTTTGTTCTTTGACAAATGGTGATCCAGTTTTGCCCTCAACATTTGCTGAAGATGCTGTCTTTCCTCCATTGAGTCTTTCTGGACCTTTTGTCAAATATGAGGTGGCCGAAATTGTATGAATCTTCAAATTTGCTCCATTGATCTACAGTTCTGGTTTTGTGCTAGTACCAGGATTTCTTGATGACTATAGCCCTGTAATATAGTTTGAAGTCTGGTAAAGTGATACCCCCTGTATTGCACTTTTCGCTTAGGGATGCTTTAGCTATTCTGGGTCTTTTGTTTTTCCATATGAATTTAAGGAAATTTTTCCCATGTCTGTGAAGAAACTCATACAGATTTTAATTGGGATTTAATTGAATCTGTATATTATATGTGGGTAGAATGGACATTTTTGCTATATTAATTTTCCCATTCATGAGCATGGGAAGTCTTTCCATCTTTTGAAGTCGTCTTTAATCTCCTTCTTCAAGGGTTTAAAATTTTTGCTGCAGAAATCTTTGGTGTCTTCGGTTAGGTCTGTTCTTAAGTATTTTGTGAGGCTATTGTGAGTGAGAAGGTCTCCTAATATTCCTTCTCCAGTTGCTTGTTGTTGGTGTAAAGAAAGGCTATTGATACTTTAGGTTAATTTTGTATCCCACCTCTTTACTGAAACTCTTAATCATTTGTAGGAGTTTTCTGGTGGAGTTTTTAGCATCCATTAGGTAAACTATAATATCATCTGCAAAAAGGGATAGTTTGACTTACTCTTTTCCAATTAGTGCTCCTTTATTTTATTTTTTATTTTTATGTGTATGAATGTACAGTCTGCATGTAGGTTGGTGGACCTATGTCCTGCAATGCTGTGGAGGTGAGAAGAGGGTGTCGAATTTCCCTGGAACTGGAGTTAAAGATGGTTCTTAGCTGCCATGTGGGTGCTGGGAATCCTCTCCATCCCCAATTAGTACTCCTTTAATTTCCATTTATTGCTGTATTGCCCTAGCAAGTGTTTCAAGCACTATATTGAGGAGGAGTGGCAATAGGGGGCAGCCTTGCTTGGTTCCCGACTTTAAGGGGAATGTTTCTAATTTTTCTCCATTTCTCCATCCACATAGGATGATGTTGGCAGTGGGTGTGCTGCATATGGCTTTGATTATGTTGAGGAAATGTTCCCTCCAGTCCAATTCCCTCTAGAACATTAAACATGAAGGGATGGTAGATCTTGTCAAAGGTTTTTTCCATCAATTGAGATGATCATGCAATTTTGGTCTTTAGTCCATTAATATGTTTTATGATATTTATTGATTTACATATGTTGAACCACCCCTGCATCTCTGGTATGAATCCAACTTGGTCATGATGGGTGATCTTTTTGATGTATGTCTGTATGTATGCTATTTGCAAGTATTTTCTTAAGAATTTTTGCATTGCCGGGCATGGTGGTGTATGTCTTTAGTCCTAGCACTTGGGAGGCAGAGGCAGGCAGATATTTGTGAGTTCAAGGCCAGCCTGGTTTATGGACTGAGTTCCAGGATAGCTGGGGTTATAGGGAGACCCAGTCTCAAAAAGAACAAAAAAAAATGAATTTTTTCATCTATCTTAATTGTAGTTATCTTTTTGGTTATATCTTTGCCTGGTTTTGGTATTAGAGTGATGCTGGCTTCATAGAAGGAATCTGGGAGATTTCCTTTTGTATCGTTCTGAACAGTTTGAGTAATAATGGTTGTAAGACCTCTTTAAATGTTTTATAGAATTCTTCTGTGAAACCATCTAGGCCTGGACTTTTTTTTAGTTGGGAGGTTTTTTTTTTAATTATATTTTCAATTTACTCAAATATTATGGGTCTGTTTAAGCTGTCAGTCTCTTCTTGGTTAAGCTTTATTGAGTCTCAGGATTTCAGATATTTATCCATTTCTCTTAGGTTTTCAAATTTAGTGGAGTATAGGTTTTTGAAGGATTCTAGTATGATTGTCTGGATCTTTTCTTTATCTGTTGTAATGTTACCCTTTTCATCACAAATATTATTTATATGGAGTTGCTCTTTCTTTCTTTTGATTAACTGGACTAGAGATCTGTCTATCTTGTTTATCCTTTCAAAAACCAGCTTTTGGATTCATTGATTCTTTGTATTGTTTTCTTTGTTTCTATTTCATTGATTTCTGCTCTGATTTTTGTTATTTCTTCCTGTCTGTTGGGTTTAGGGTTCATTTGATGTTGTCTCTCAAGTGTTTTTATCTGCAGTGTTAGATCTTTTATTTGTTCCCTTTTTTGTAGGCACTTAGGGCTATAAATTTCCCTCTTAGGACTGCTTTTAAAGTATCCCACAGGCTTTGCTTTGTTGTTTCATCTTTTTCATTTAGTTCCAGGAATACTTTTTATTTTGTTCTTTATTTCTTCCCTGATCCATTCATTATGCAATTGTGTGTTGTTTAGTCTCCACGTGTTCCTGTAGATAAAAGTGCTTATTCTGGTGTTGATATTGAGCTTTATTGTACTGTGGTCTGATAGAATGCCTGAAGTAATTTTAATCTTTTGTATTTGTTGAGTTTTCATTTGTGTTCCAGTATGTGGTCAATTTTGGAGAATATTCAATGGGGTCCTGAGTAGAAAGTATATTTTCTGGTGTTTGGGTGGAATATTTGGTAGATGTCTGTGAGGTCCATTTGTTGTATTGTATTGTTCAGTTCCAATGTCTCTCTGTTTTTTGTCCAGTTGCTCTTTCTAAGGGACTCAGTGGAGTATTGAATTTTTCCACTATTAGTGTGCTGGGATTAACCTGTGTCTTGAGGTCCTGCAGAATTGTATTTATAAAGTTTGGTGCGCTGGTGTTTGGTGAATAAACATTTATGATTGTGAAATCTTCATGGTTAATTGTTCCTTTGATAAGAATGCAATGGCCCTCTTTGTCTCTTCTGATTAATTTTACTCTGAGATCTATTTTATCTGGTATTAGAAAGTAAGTCTTGCTTGCTTTTTGGTACCATTTGCTTGGGAATATTTTTTTTCCCATCCTTTCACTTTAAGTTGGTGCCTGTCCTTGAGGGTGAGATGGGTTTCTTTTAGACAGCATAATGGATTTTGTTTCTGTTTCTTTTTCTTTCTTTTTTTTTTTTTTTTTCTTTTGGTCTTTTTGAAACAAGGTCTCCCTGTAGCCCCAGCTATCCTGGAACTCTCTCTGTAGACCAGGCTGGCTTGACCTCACAAAGATCTGCCTGCCTCTGCCTCCCAAGCACTAGGATTAAAGGCATGTGCCACCATGCCTGGCTTGGATTCTGTTTCTTAATCCATTTTCCCAGTCTATGCCTTTTGACTGGGGAGTTTAGACCAATATTTAAGGTTATTAATGAGAGATATTGCTTCTTTTCACCTTAGTTTTTGTTTGCATTCTTGGTCTAGGATTGCATTTATACTGTTATGCTTTTATTAATTTCTCTCTTTAGTTGGTTGGGGATAGTTGCTCCTTTCCTTTGTTATTTGAATTGCTTCGAGTATTTTTTGAAGTGTGGTTTTCTTGACATATATTCTTTTACCTGGTTTATGTCATGAAAGATTTTTCTTTCTCCATCTAAATTTGACATTTTTAAAATTTTCATAATCTTTATTTTTTTCATTGTAGTTGTTCAGTGTTATCCTGCAGGTCTGATATTCTTTGTTTCTGCTTCATCCATTCTGCTTCTGAGGCTTTCTCCCATCCTCTCCTGTTAATTGGATGAGTGTTAAATTTCTTTTTCATTTCATCCTGTGATTTCTTTAGTATTTCCACTTCCTTTCGGAGCTTGTCATTCTCTTCTTGTAGCTCCTCAGAACAGAGGACAGTTGACAAGAAGAAAGCAATATCTAAACTTAGAAGGCAAATTCTTCCAATTCAGGCCACTGGTGGTTTCTATAGAAAGTGATGCTCTGAGAAATTAGTGATGAATTCAGGATTAGTAGGAAGGGTACTAGGAATTATTTCTCCATATGCACAGGCTTAGTGGGGGAATACAGGTGGAAGTGCAGTTTTGTAATCTTTTGCTGCCATTATTTCAAAGATATAAAACAGAAAGTCCGTGGGAATAATTCAAGGAAAAAGTCAAAGATACCACTCAGTTTTATTCTATTCAGTGGCTGGATAGACTATAATGGATCCTACTGATGAGAGAATGAATTATCTGCACTGTACATCTGAATATTTGTGCACATATATATGTATTTGGGAGAATAGTTTAATTTTGATTATTCTTAGATATAATTCTCTGGAGGAAACGCAAATAGAAGAATAATTTTATTTAAGAGTCATTAACTGACTTTTTTTAGTGACACCAAGTCATAAAACTAAAAGATGAAAGAAAACATGAAAGATATTTGCAATACATCAGGTTTCCCTGAAGTTTCTTAAAATAAAACAAGAAAAGAATCAAAAATGCAATCTATTTCTGTCCAATAGTATTCCACAAGGAGATTAACTAATTTTCCTTGGGCTCCATGATTCAACACACAAAATGGAAATGGTATAACCTGACTTTTATTTTTATCTCAAAAGAAATCTTGAGTCAGATTATATAATGCCTAATATTTAAAAATAGTCTCCTTTGTAATTTTGTTTATTTTTACTAGATGTATTAGCCACTTTTCTGTTGCTGTGATAAAATCACCATGACGAAGGGAACTTATAAAAGGAAGAGCTGATTTGAGCTTAATTGATGGTTCCAGGGAATTAGAGTTTATTGTGGTGGGAGGCATGGTGGCAGAAGCTGGAGCAGAAAGCCGAGGTTTACATCCTCCAATGAGCACAGGAAGCAGAGTGAGCAACTGGAGCCTGCAAGGCTTGTTAAACTCACTACACCCGCCCCCAGTGACGTACTTCCTCCAGCATGGCCACACCTTCCGAGATCTCCCAAAACAGTGCCACCAACTGGGGAAAAAAATGTCTGAATCCTTGAAGCCTGTGGGGGACACTCTCATTCAAACCACCACACTAGATGATCAGTAAATGATGCAGTAATAATTCACAATGCTAACTAATGCCATATTTAAGTTCCCCTATAAACCTAAAATTTGTAGTTACCTATTCAAAGTCTTCAATGTACTTCTTATTAAAACAAAGAAATCAGAACTGCCAAACTAGACATAATGATTAAGATTTTTACAGCATTAAGTCTGGAGCAAAGTGGTAAGAATTTGGCTTGATTTTTCAATTTCTTAGAAGAACTCTCAGTCTTCTAAAGTTTCTCTCAAGTTAGGCCTCTTTCTCTTTTCCTCTCTGATGTCATCTCATTAAGGATTATGTGCCAGGGCTCTTGGACCTGTAATCACATCCCCATCCTTCTTACACATCCTTGTATCTTCAGAACTTGATCTCTCCTGAGATTTGAGGTTTCTCCCATTGATACCTCACTTTCATCTTCACAGGGTAAGCTTTTTACTTGTGACTCAGTGATAATAAGAATAAATACTTCTGGTTCTTGCAAGAATTATTTCATATTTTATCATTTATTTTGTTTTGTATATGCTTTGATCTCTATCCCAATTTCTATAATATACTATCATTACTAAGGTGTATAGAAGCAGTGCATTTGTCCAATTATTTTATTACTGATAAAATGTTCAGAAATTATCAATGTAAAAATTATTTATGGTGCCTGATTCTATAAATCTTTATAAGGAATGGAATAGGCTAACTATTTATGTGATTAATTATGAGTGCTAAATTAATAAATGTGAATTTTTATTTAATTACCTAAGGGGAAATGCTTGAAATTAGATATACAAATTGTAATGACAGCATTATTATTGATGGACTTTTGGATGTATGTGTATACTCTAATTCAGGGGTTTGATCATTTCAGAATGGAGAGGATTTGAAAGACTCTGATATATGGGGGATTAGTCTATGAATTTTCTTTTTACAAATCAGTTACTTGAGTAATCACTGAGTGATGTAAGTACTCACGTACCTTTCTTGTCCCCCTCCTCCCCCTCCTTTTCCTCCTCAACCTCCTCTTCCTCTTCCTCTTTCCTCTCCTCTTCCCATTGCTCCCAGTCTTTTCCCTCCTCTTCCTCCACTTCTTCCTCCTCCCTCTTCTCCTCCTCCTTTTTTGTGTCCTCCTACTCTGATGGTGGACAGGGCTTTGTACATGTGAGGTAACTTTTCTATCACTGAGGCATATCTTCAGAAAAAAACATTCTAATATAATTAGAGATAGAATCTTGATGATGGCAACATCAGTGTTTAGGTTCATAGACCACATTGCCGATTAGAGTTTTGTGTTTTCTTGGAGAAGTTATTAATATTTTTATAATCTGTAGTTACCAATTCTGAAGACAATTGATTCATTATGCCTAAAATTACCCTGCTTTCTTAAATAATTTTTAAAGTCTTACCAAGTGGCTTGTTAGAAAATGGTAATCCAGTGAAATGAGTTTTAGTTATATCATCCTTCACTCTATAGGCACCAGTGGCGATGATGTCACCTTTGGTAGGTGGCTGTTAGATTCAGAAATGAACAATATCATCATATGACATGAAACAGAAATGATAAGGAAATGACAGACATCTGGGAGACAAAACAAAAATTCACAAAACATAGATGGTGCATCCAGGGAACTCTGGACTGGAATTTGAAAAGAATGAAAGACTAGTAAGAGAAGTACCCTTATGCCAAAGTACCATCATCTGGTTCTTTGGGAAAATTTGTTACAGAGAATTTGGTTATCATACTTCAGATGTTTTGGTGTCCAATGGCTAGTGTAACAAATTACCACAATCTTTCTGGATTCCAACGATAGACACTTTCTCACAAGAAGGCAGGAAGATCAAAACGTGTTTCACTGGCCTAAAATCAGGGATTTGCAAGGCCAACCTCCTACAGGTTCTAGGAAGAAATCCGTTGTTACCTCTAAGATTCTGGTGGATTTAAGGTTCTTCATCCTGTGGCCTTATCACTCCAGTGTCTGCATCTATCACAGGGGCTTCTCCTTTTCTTTGTGTGTCAAATGTTTTCTGTGTGTTTCTGAAAGATACCTGTGATTAAACTTGAGCCCAATCTGAATAGTCCAGAAAGTTTTCCTAATATCAATAGCCTTATTTAAAATTAATCCATAATATGGTACAATACCCTGATTTTCAAAGTTAGCTACAGTGGGTCTTGATTGTTCTTGTGACAGAAGGATTTATTCAGACTGCTGTACTCTTCATTTGATATAACAAAATGCTATTAATCTAAATATTTGTAAATAAAGTACCTGTATCTAGATTAAATAGAAAAAATTAATCCATAATATACATTTCCCTTGAGAAGTGATATGAATATGTTCTCAGACCTGAAAACTTTGGGTCCTCATACAAAAATAAGAGGCAATAACAGCAAGCAATTCAAATAATTAAACTATTTTTGGTCTTTTTGAGACAGGGACTCCTGTAGCCCCAGCTGGCCTGAAACTCACTATGTAAACCAGGCTGGTCTCAGTTTTACAGAGAGATCTGCTTCCCTCTACCTCCTGAGTATGGGGGTTAAAGGTGTGTGCTACCAATTCTAGCAAAATGAAACCTCTTAATTCCCTCTTAAACATTTTATTTTTATCTTTATTGTTGTCTTATACCAATCTCTCTAATTAGTTTAGTCCTCTATAAAATTGTCATTGTCAAGACTGGAGATATGGCTCAGTGGTTAAGAGGACTAGCCGTTCTTGCAGAAGATCTGGATTTGTTTCTCAGCACCCACATAGCAGATAACAAACATCCTTAAGGCCAGATCCAGGAGATCCTATGCCCTCTTTTGAGCTCCATGGACATTACATGAGATGGTATACTTTCATACATGCAGACAATACATTCATACACATAAAAATATCATTGGGCTGGACAGATGGCTCAGTGGTTAAGAGCACTAATGGCTTTTCCAGAGGACCTGAGCTCAGTTCCCACAACCACATTGGGTATCTCACAACCCCTGTAACTGTATCCTGTGGAATCCAATGACTCCAGCCTACAAAGATCCCTGCACTCAGGTGCACAGATTTCCCCCATATATACATAGCTAATAATTAGGGGCTAACAACTGGATATAACTTCAGACCAAGAGGATCCTGTGTCCTCTTCTGGTCTCCGTGAGCAATGAATGCATGTAGTGCACTTACAAACATGCAGGCAAAATATTCATACACATAAATGAAAATAAATGAAATATAATAAAAATGTTATTGTCCATGCCTAAATATAGGCATCACCTGAGCAGCTTTAAAAAATTATAAACATTCAGACCCCACTTCAAAATAAAATTTCTGAGAATGAGGACTGGCTGTTAATCATTCTTCAAAGCTTCTCAAGTGATTCTAACATTAAACCATGGTTAGGAAACACTCTGTTAAAAGGACAAATATTATGGTTGGTTTATAGGTCTATATTATATGAAAACCTAATGTGAATTTATTGTAACTAGGAGTTAATATGGTTATGTATATGTGCCTACATATTCACTTATAATATACTTAGTATAAGTTTCATTTTTAATATAATTGTGAAGAATATCTGTTAAATGAATGAATGAATGCCAGAAGCTATATTAATGTTTGTAAAATCACATTAAATTTTAGTGATAAATAAGAAAAGGACATGATTTTGCCTTTGGGCCACTTTTATTATTATACACAAAAGAAACATTAATCAAGTATAGTTTCCCAAAACTGTGATCTCACAGAGGGATAGTGCTATAAAACTATGCAGAGAACAGAAGGCTGTACCAGCCAGTTTTTTGTTTAGATAACATGATGCTAATGTAGTAGATATCCCATATGAATCAAATAAAACATGACTGATATTGGACACCTAGAACCATGAACCAACTAATAATGATTGCCATTGGGGGCCCAGGGAACCCCAAAGGAAAGAGTTGTTGCAATAACAAGAAAAACACCTGTCCAAGAGAATAAAATCTCTGTGCTTTGTGGAGACCCAGTTGAGCTGGATCAGTTACATGCCCCCCTGACTAACCACCTGTAGAAAGATGGGTTCACTTTAATCCATGCCAAAAAGATAGGTGCAATAATTACAGATTTAATGGCATGGTGAACTTTTCCTGCCGTAAATTCCAACCTACTGGTGCTGTAGCTTATTAGGACACAGACCTGCATCTTAAGTCTTCTGGCTTCTCTGAATTCCTCAGAAAAGCGTAATCCCTCTTTGCTGTTCTCTCTCTTTTCCTAAGTATGCTTTCCCTAACTCTTTGGGCTTTCTCCAACATTTTAGACTTCGTTACTCTTTTCTAAAGCTCTCTTTCTACGCCCATGTGGCTGTGAGTTTGCCCCCATGTCTGACTTTTTAAGCCCTTTCATGAGGGCAGGGCAACGGCTATTTTCCTTTCTCTTCCTCCATCACCCTGAGAGCTACAGCTAGCCTGCCCAGAGGGTTTTTCTTTTAAACGCTAATAAAATTGTCCTTAAGCTTTCATTTGTGCCTATTCTTAATTTTGTTTTATTAATCAGACTAAGAACCTTAAGAGGGGACCCCAATTTCCCCTTTATCAGAGTGATGTAATCTGTTAATATAATTATTTTGGCAGAAAGACACTCTCAGTGTTTGCCTTCTCTGGTCTGCCTGTATGGGTCTGCCTATGGCCTCTGTATTTACCTGTGTGAGGTTTGGGTGTGTTAGTGTGTCCCTGAGTACCTGTCAGTGTCAGCCTGCTTAACAGTCTGTGTGGCAGCCTTTGTCAGAGTGAATAAAATAAGTCCACAGGCCTGTGGATCCATAGGTTCTCTTCAACCTCCCTACTTCCACATCTTCCTCCTTTCCTGGCACTGGAGCTTAGACCTCACACACTATAATAGCTTTTGTTGTGTTTATGCTCACTCAAAAATGTCATGGTGAGATCCACTAAAGCAATGATCTGAAGGATAAGCAATGTGAGGAAGGCAATGTGTGGAAGAGAAAGTGCTAGACAAAGAGGGTTGTGCATTTGTGAAACTTTGAGAGAATAGGGTGAGTGCACAGAGTAGACAAATCAGAGGCGAGTCAGAGTGATATAGTCACATGGAGGGGCTCAGACAGGCACGGTAGACCTAGGGAAACTCATCCAAGAACTCTTCAGTAAAAGTCCCCGCTTATTCCCATCATAATAGAAAATAGCTCCAGTATTAATCAGAGATAAAAGGAAAAAGCATTTGTAATGTTAGTCTGGTGCATGGATAAGGGCTAGAGTAGAAACAAATGAGCGACAGTGAGACTGGTTTAGTCAATCGAAGAATATGGTAGCTTAGACTGGGATGATGATAGAAACATGAAGCAGTATGACTTGATTGAAGAAATATATTAGAGTGGCTGAAGAGCTAGCTTAGGAGTTAAGAGTAATAGTGCATACTATTCTTGCAGAAGACATGAGTTTGGCTCCAGCTCCCACCAGAGTCAGGAAGCTCATAATCGCCTGTTAACTCCAGCTCTGGTGACATTGGATGCTTCTGGTGACCTTGGAAGTGTGCATACATATATATATAGTTGAAAAATCTATATCTTTATTTAACCTAGGAGATAGAGTGAACCTAACTTATGGGAGGGTGTGAGGAAGATCAAAGATGACTATTTCCATTGCTGGTTTCTAAAACTGGATGAATGACAAGCCATTTCTCTGATAGAATATTCTAGAAGAAAGTCTGAGGAAAGAAATCAGATTTGGATTCATCTTATTTGCCTTGGTGTTTCTCTGACTTACTTATAAGGAATTTTACGTTGGTGTTCAGATAGGCAGCTACGGAAAAAAAAAATTTTCAGATGAAAATGGGTATTTATGAGTTATCTGCATTTAAAAAGTAATTAAATTTGCAATTAAGTAAGATTGCCTAGAAACACTGCACGGAGAATACAAGAAAATTCAGATGAGAACAAGTATAGGAATCACCCCAAGGTATTTTGTAATTACAAAGGAGTAGTCAAGAAGGTTGATTAGGAATAAGATAATGATGAGAAACATCCATAACCTTCAACTTTATGGACAGCATGGACAAGCTTCTAAAAATAAGTGCCTGTAGGCAGTGAAGCAGCAGGTCACATGACAAACTGTTGAAGAGTAGAT
The DNA here is from genome assembly GCA_009823505.1 of Rhizomys pruinosus. Classification (NCBI taxonomy): domain Eukaryota; kingdom Metazoa; phylum Chordata; class Mammalia; order Rodentia; family Spalacidae; genus Rhizomys; species Rhizomys pruinosus. Next base: position 940,475 of record VZQC01003889.1, read on the forward strand.
GGGAGATTAAAAAAAAAAAAAGTAAGAAGAATGCTTTAGGAAATATGGCTCTGGCCGGGCGTGGTGGTGCAAGCCTTTAATCCTAGCACTTGGGAGGCAGAGGCAGGCGGATCTTTGTGAGTTCAAGGCCAGCTTGGTCTACATAGTGAGTTCCAGGACAGCTGGGGCTACAGGGAGACACATAGGCAATGCACATACTGAGAGGATTGTAGAAAGAGTTAGAATAAAAGGGGAAGAAGTTTAGAATAAGCATTGTGGAATGTTTACAGGGAGAGAATTATTTAACTAGAGACCTATATTAGGAAATTTTAGGTCCAATGAAGGCCTTTATTAAAATGGCTCTTTTTCCTTCTTCATTTTCCTTCTTCATTTTGTTTTCTTTTGTGCCTTGGTTTTAAGTACAATATTGTCTTGTATAATCATGTTTTAGCTCAATGGTTCGAGACAGAGAAATGCAATCACCTGGACTGCAGGAAAAAGGGAGCTTAGGTACTTGCAAGAATGCTGCTAGCATATAGCAGCACTGTAGACAAGAGCTTCCACAGCAGCAATGAAAGGATTCTCCCTCTTCCCCTTCAGGTTTGGATCCTTCTACCACTAACCCCTTCAAGATATTAAACAACTTCCAGCTTTCTGGAAAACCGTGAATATGACTTAATAGAAATTCACTCATTTTCCTCAGACCAAACATTTAAACTCATGATTAATTTGGTTAAAAAGGAGATTCAGATTCTCATTTGTGGATCCCAGCTTTAAATCTTTACATGTGAGTATATATCCTGATATAACCAAGAGCCAGCCTTGAAACAAACCAAATCCCTCTTGAATTATATTATTAGGATAGTACAAAATAATTTAGGAATAAGTGAAAATACACTAAAATTCAATCAACTAAGGAAATTTAGAATTTCCAGGTTCTATGACATCATTTAAAAAAGATAACCAAATTAAAAAAAATCTTGTCATTTTTCTTTGAATTAAAGTGTGTTAAATTAATAGGAAGAGGAAGAAGAAAACTATGTGTTTTTTGTTAATAAATAAAAATCAACTTCGTCAAATGATTTTTTTAACTTATAAAATTAGTAAGCAATCAATTTGATGTCACAGTTTCAAAAAACATAGTGCTGGAAGAGATTGCTCCAAGCATGGTTTTCTGTGCTCTTCCCTCCCAATTCTGTGCTAGCACTTTTAAGACCTGTGACTGACTGAGTACAGGTGGATCCCTGGACCATTGTGGGAAGTTAGGTCAGAACTAACTCATTAGTTGAACAACTAACTCATTAGTTGAATAGATATCTATGGCCTATTGTTAAGATCAGCATCAAACGATGTTGGATTTGAGGAAGAACTTGACCTCAAACAGAACTTAATATCTCCGAAGGAAGACTAACATTATACCCAATATAATCTTTCTATTAAGATATCTCTTAAGATGTCTAGAAGAAGCTAATGGGTAAAATAAATATTTCTCTTAATAAAAGTGGGGCAATATGTGTTAACCCAAAATTAATAAAAATTATACTAGGCAGTTAAGCCTAAGATTGGCAGCCCATAAGTTCCTTCAAGCTTCCTAGCAGAATAAATGGTTTTAATTTTCATCACTGTGGGACTATTACCACCCAGAGAACTCTTATTATCATACTTGAAACTTAATAACTAACAAAAAGAGCAAGATTAATCTATGCTGTTATTTCCTCAATATTAAAATAGAGTTTCTGAAGATGGGCCACTATCCAAAAAAGAAACAAGAATATCTAACCTCATGTATATAATTGGAGATTGCTGCTGAAACATTCTCATGCATGTAAAGAACATTTTCCTTTTAGACAAATTGAAGGGAACATGGTCACTCTGAAGTTCTAAATAAGTGACCTAGAAAATAAAAATAATCAAATTATGTTCAAATACCAAGTCAAAATGCTTTTCTATGTAGTTTATGATGTAACAAAAACAGCAAAAATTCAGTTCCTTGATAAATTTGTAGATTAAAAATAAAAAGGTAAACTCCAAACAGAGAAAAAAGTCAAACACTGTGAAATACAAACAGTTAATAAGAGGTCAGAATTGCTATGGAATGCAATGCAAATTGCAGGCCCTGAGTTTCTGATAACAAATATACAAAAGAAGAGTAGACTAGATCTGAAGAACCATGCCACAATGGAAACAATAAGGTTGAAAATTTCAGCTTTGACTGGCAAAGAAAATGAACAAGAAACTGTGTGTGCTCCCTAGATGAATACAACAAAATGAACTAACAGACTGTAAAACCAACAAGAATTATCCCAATAAACTTGACCTCACCTAAGTATTTATATAACATATGTACATTGGATCATTATAAGCTCAATATTTCGGTTAAAGTCTTCTCTGGTTTCAAGTGCTTTCTTTTTTTAAATATTTATTTATTTATTTATTTATTTATTTATTTATTTATTTATTGGAATGTACTGTCTGCATGCAAGTTTGTGCACCCGTGTCGTGCAATGCCGCGGAGGTCAGAAGAGGGTCTCGGATTCCCCTGGAACTGGAGTTCTCCTGAAATTGGAGTTTCAGACGGTTCTCAGCCACCATGTGGGTGCTGGGGATCGAACCCGGGTCCTCTGCAAGAGCGGTCGGCGCTCTTAACCGCTAGGCCATCTTTCCAGTCCTCAAGTGCTTTCTTGTTGAGCATAATGTATCCAAGTCTTAGTGAATGAAATTGATAGGTAATATTACAAAGAAAGGGCTTGGGAGATGATTCAGGACTTAAAGGTGTTTGCTCCTCTGGTAGAGAATGTGAGATTAGTACTCAATGCCCATATAGAACAGCCCACAATTGCCTATAAGTCTATTTTTAATTTTTATCGGGCTTTTGTACATTTCATGCAACAGTTCTTAACCAAATTTAGACCCCCACCCCATCTGTGCTCCCCCAAACCCTCCACCTGACCTTATGTATTCTGCCATACATGTTAAGTCCTATCCAGTCAAACATTCGTACCCAGATGGGTTTCAGTGCAAATTCATCCACTGGAGTCTAGTCAGCCTGCCTAGAGTTTGTAAGTAAAGGATACTTTCTCTCAATGAGTAGTAATCAGTCTACAATAGTTTTCAATCTAGGGCTGGCCCACCACCCATTTAACTCTTTCCACACTGGGCCTTTGTCTGATTAAGTTGGGTCCTGGGATCAATATCACCATTGCTACCAGTTCACATGTACAAGCTTTCCAGTGGCCTGAAAGCCCATGTTTCCCTATGTTCATGAACCAGCCATGACTCTTACACTCTTTCTGTCACCCCTTTGGTTGTGGTCTCTGAGCTGTGGGTGGGTGGGTGAATATAGGAGTCCTATCTAAAGATATACACTCTGCCTTCTCATTCTCTAAAACTTGGCCAGTTGTGCCCTTCAGTATGCATCACACTCAGGAAGCTCTACTGGTGAGAGTTGAGGGATGCATTATTTTTCTCTCTACTCCTCATTCTGTTATGTTCCATGAGCCTTAGGGATAGAAGTTCAACTGTAGATGTGTCTCCTAGGACTGGGCATCTCTCAGACATATGTTCTCTGTGTCTGAAAACAGAGATTCAGTGATTCTCCAATCGCTTCTATCTGTTGTAAGGTTGGTGAATGGTATATAGTATGCTTGTCTGTAAACATAAGGATCCATATTTAGCATATGGTAAGAAATGTTATTTGTCTAGAGATATAGCAGTGATAGGGGTTTCTTTAGGATCTATGTCCTTTCCAGCCATGGAGTTTGCAGTGCCACTCATTAGTTCATACCCAGTGAGAGGATTTTAAGCCCTAATAGGTAGCTGTTGATTGCCCCCCACAAGATAACAGGACCACTATTACACAAATAGAAGTATTTTGCTGTGCCAGTTATTATGGTTATTAGGCTTTAGGGCTGGGTTGAGCCATTGATTGATATTCTCCATTAGCAGTTTGATATTATCATTTAGTATTATGAGAGCTAAATTTCAGGTAAAGGCTTCCAGGTCAGTTTCTGCTCTATAGCTCCAAGACCTGTATCTGAACTGTGTCCTGTCTTCAGCAGTAGGGTCTTATCTTCTAGTTCCGGGAGAGAACCAAGAGCTTTGCCAACAGCATGTATTATTTTGGGAATTTCTTGGACTACTCTCACCAACCATGTAAAGGGAGGTCTCTGTGTTCCTTGCCATAAAGCCCCCAGGTGTGCATGAATTTCACAGGGCATTTCAGGGGCATTGCATTTCCTTCTGGGTTTCCTAGCTCCATGAGATCTATTGATCTCTATTCTTTTTCCTCCCATCCAACCTCCCTTCTGCCTACTCAGACCAAGTGCCTCATTATCCCCACTCTTCACTCAATAACACCCATCTCTCACTATTCCCCTTTTCCTGAGTTCTCCAGATACACACCCTGGACCCCTACAGAGAGTTCCTTTTAAGCCCAGAACAAGGGAAGGAGAGGTGAGGTCTTCTCAGAAGAGTGGTGATTGACAGAGGTGTCCCATGTCATGATGCTTTCCTCACCTGAGACAGTGCTCAAGTTCCCAAGGCATCCAAGGACAAGTGAGGGATGCTGCAGTAGTGTTTGAGTACCAGTGTAATTTGAAACTGAGTCAAAAACATCCAAAGAGCAGGGGAAGTCCTCCAAGGCAGGAAAGCGGAGAAGGTAGAGAGAGAGTGGAGATGGGGAGAGAGGTGTTTGGAGACTCGGACTGGCAACTCCTAAAGTGGAGCACTTACCCAACCTCATCAGGGGAGGGCAGGAGAGAGGGGAAGTGGAGCACTTACCCAACCTCATCAGGGGAGGGCAGGAGAAAGGGGAAGTGGAGCACTTACCCAACCTCATCAGGGGAGGGCAGGAGAAAGGGGAAATGGAGCACTTACCCAACCTCACCAGGGGACAGCAGAANGGGCAGGAGAAAGGGGAAATGGAGCACTTACCCAACCTCACCAGGGGACAGCAGAAGAAAGGGGAAGTGGAGCACTTACCCAACCTCATCAGGGGGGCAGGAGAAAGGGGAAGTAGAGCACTTACCCAACCTCATCAGGGGAGGGCAGGAGAAAGGGGAATTGGAGCACTTACCCAACCTCATCAGGGGGGCAGGAGAAAGGGGAAGTAGAGCACTTACCCAACCTCATCAGGGGGAGCAGGAGAGAGGGGAATTGGAGCACTTACCCAACCTCATCAGGGGACAGCAGGAGAAAGGGGAAGTGGAGCACTTACCCAACCTCATCAGGGAGGGCAGGAGAAAGGGGAAGTGGAGCACTTACCTAACATCATCATGGGGGAGCAGGAGAAAGCGGAGCAGCCCAGTAGACTGACTCCAAATCTAGGGCTGAATGTGGTGGCCAGCAGAGGCAAACAGAGACAAATGACCCATACCACTTTAGGTTGATTTAGTGGTTTGGTTCCCTAAAAGGAAGAACCAGGTTGGATGAAGCCCAGGTTTCTGCACCATATGTCTGCAACCATGCAGCAAAAGCCACCAAACAAGAGCAGTCAGTGGGGAATAGCACTTGGGAACAAACTTCTGGACTATCTCCTGAATTACAGAGGGGGTTAGCTTTCTGTGTCCCAGTAGGTGGGAATTTGTCTGGGTTAAGCTCAGACATGCCCTTTTAGAATATTGGTATCTGTACCACCATTTTAGGAGTCTGCTTGCAAACTAACACCTTTCACTTCCTTGGTTAAGTTTATTCCAACAAAATTTATGGGTGTTTTTGAGACTATCATGAATTGAACTGCTTCCCTGGTTCCTTTCTCAGTATGTTTGCTGGTATATCGGAAGATTCTTGTTTTTTTGTGTGTTAATTTTATATCCTGCTACATTGCTGAAAGTGTTTATCAGCTCTATGAGTTTTCAGGGGGAGTCTTCAGGATCTTTCATGTCTAAAACCATACCATTTACAAATAAGAACACTTTGACTTCTTCCTTTTCTACTTAGATACACTTATCTCCTTCATTTGTCTTACTGATCTCGCTAAGTCTTTGAGCAATATATTGAACAGGAGTGGAAAGACTAAACACACGTGACTTGTTTCTAATCTTAGGGGAAATGCTTTGAGGGTTTCTCCATTTAGCATGATGTTAATTGTGGGCTTTATACATATTGCCTTTACTATGTTGAGATAATGTCCTCTAAATACCTAGATTGTACATAACTTTTTTATAAACAGATGTTGATTTTGTTAAAGGCCTTTTCTTTTCTTTCTTTCTTTCTTTTTCTTTTTTTTTTTTTTTTGAGACAGGATCTCCCTTTAGTCCCAGCTGGCTTAGAGCTCACTATGTAGACTAGGCTGGCCTTGAACTCACAGGGATCCACCAGCCTCTGCCTCCAGAGTGCAGGGATTAAAGGCGTATGGGGGGGCTGGAGAGGACCAGGGTTCGATCCCCAGCACCCACATGGTGGCTGAGAACCGTCTTTAACTCCAGTTCCAGGGGAATCTGATGCCCTCTTCTGACATCTGCATCATTGCACGACATGGGTGCACCAACCTACATGCAGACAGTACATTCATACAAATAAATAAATAAATTAATTAATTAATTAATTAGTTAATTAATTAAAAAAATAAAGATGTGTGCTACCACACCTAGCAGTTAAAGGCCTTTTCTACATCTAAAGAAATTCTATAGATAAACAGATAGATAGATGATAGATAGATAGATAGATAGGTAGATAGATGATAGATAGAGATAGATAGATAGATAGATAGATAGATAGATAGATAGATAGATAGATAGATAGATATACTATAACAATACAAGTTGGAAAGAACAACAAGGGAACTGAAAAAAAAAACTTTGGAAAGACTCAGAAAAAGATGCAGGACATGAATGGCAGAGTGCAGGGGCTCTGGTGGGGTGGGGAAAATAGACAGGGAAGTGACTCTAGATTCGACTGAGAAATGATGTATGACATGGAAAAAGTTTAATAACAAAAAAAAAAAAAGAAAAGAAACGATCATGTGGTTTCTGTCCTTGAGTCTGTGTTATGTGGTTGAGTATGCTTATTGATTTACAAATGGTGAATCATTCCTGAATCTCTGGATAAAACTGATTTAATCATAGGGCATAATCTTTTTTTAATTTTATTTTTTAATGTGTACGAATGTACTGTCTGCATATAGGTTTGTGCACCCATGCTGTGCAATGCTGCGGACGTCAGAAAATGATGTAAGATTCCCCTGGAACTGGAGTTAAGGACGATTCTCCGTCACCATGTGGGTGATGGGGATCGAACCCGGGTCCTCTGCAAGAGCAGTTGGCACTCTTAACCGGTAGGCCATCTCTCCAGCCCCGAACATAATCGGTTTTTTACATTTCATTTATTTATTTATTTATTTATTTATTTATTTATTTATTTATTTTTATTTGTATGAATGTACTGTCTGCATGTAGGTTTGTGCACATGTGTTGTGCAATGCCTCAGAGGACAAAAGAGGGTGTTGGATTCCCCTGGAACTGGAGTTCTCCTGGAATTGGAGTTACAGACGGTTCTCAGGTGCCTCGTGGGTGCTGGGGATAGAACCAGGGTCCTCTGCAAGAACAGTTGGCATTCTTAACTGCTTCATAAACTTTTTAAGTGATTTTGCATTCAATTTGCAAGTTTATGGAGAATTTTGTTGTCTATGTTTGTCAAAGAGATTAGTTTATTTCATTTTTGTTGTATCTTTGGCTTCATAAAAATAATTTGAGAAAATGTTCTTTGTTTTCAGAATAATTTAAGGAGTATTGATATTAATTCTTCAGATGTATGGTACAGTTCTGCATCGTATTCACCTTTAGTTGGTTGGTAGGTTTTTTTTTTTACTTACTGTTTCTATTTCATTGGTTGTTATGAATCTATTTAAATTATTGACTTCATATTGATTTGGTTTTGGTAGATAATATCTAGAAAGTCATTCATTTTCTTTAGATTTTCCAGTTTAATAGAATGTAGATTTTTAAAGTATGGTATCTTGCTCTTGGAATTTTTTCATATGTAAAAATGCAATGTTTCCCCTTTTGTCTCAGATTTTATTAATTTGCGTTTTCCTTCTTTTTAAATTTTATTTATTATTTTATGTGTATGAGTATACTGTCTGCATGTAAGTAGGTGCGCCCTCTTCTGACCTCTGCACCACTGCATGACACGGGTGCACCTACTTACATGCAGACAGTATACTCAGTGGCATTGCATGACACGGGTGTACCAATCTACATGCTGACAGTACACTCATACACATAAAAAATTAAACAATTTTTTTTTTATTTCGGTATGTGTATCAATGTACTGTCTGCATGCAGGTTTGTGCACCCGTGTCGTGCAATGCCGCAGAGGTCAGAAGATGGTCTCGGATTCCCCTGGAACTGGAGTTCTCCTGGAATTGGAGTTTCAGACGGCTCTCCGCCGCCATGTGGGTGCTGGGGATCGAACCTGGGTCTTCTGTAAGAGCGGTCGGCGCTCTTAACCGCTAGGCCATCTCTCCAGCCCCAAATTAAACAATTTTTTAAAATATAAAAATTAAACATTGGGGAAAAGCTAGGGACTTTCACGGATCTAAATGAGAATGCTTTTATTTCATTGTGTTATTGTCTATACATACTTGTAAAATTATTTTTGTTCTTATTGAGTTAATGATAGATAACTATATCTAATCTGTTCTATAGAAGATCCCTTCAATGAGATCTTCCTGGAAGGAAACCAAGACACAGACCTTAGAAGAACAATTGTAGACATATTCAAAGAAATCAAAGAATATAAAGAATATATCAGAGAAATAAAGGGAGAAAATGAAAAAACTCAAGAAGGATCTAGAGGGAGACAATGACAAACATTGGAAAGAACTAAAGGGAGAAAATTATAAACTCTGGAAGGAAGTGGAAATGCTGAAAAGATCCCAGGCTGAAATGAAAAAATAAAATGACCAACAAACCAAGGAGCTACAAAATGAGAATGACAAGCTCCAAAAGGAAGTGGAAATAGTAAAGAAATCACAAGATGAAATGAAAAAGGAAATTGAACACTCATCCAAAAAATAGGAAAAGATGGGAAAAAGCCTCAGAAGCAGAAAGGGTAAAGCAGAAAGAAAGAATACCAAACCTGTAGGATAACACAAAACAACTAGAATGCTCAAGTAAAGATTATGAAAAATTTAAACATATTTTAGAATTACCATACACTTTATTTTTAGAGGTCATAATTTTGGTATATATATATGAAATTTATATAGGCATATTTTGGAGCAATACAAATGGGAAGGAACAACAACAACTTAATGACTGGGTCAAAGAACTTACTGATACTGCTAAATTCTGCTCCAAACAATAAACCTCTACAGAGAAAAACTTTAAAAAGACTGAGAGAATGATGCAGGACATGTATGGCAGAATGCATGAACTGGAGTGGGGGGGCAGGGAAAGGGGAATATGTCTAAATTGGACTGAAAATGATGTATGAAATACACAAAAATCAATAAAAATATTTTATTTAAAGAAAAAAAGAAGAAAAATGATTACATTGAAAGTCATTGTATAGGTTGGAAAATTTCTTTTTTTTTAATTTTTTTTTAATTTATTTCTGTATGTGTACGAATGTACTGTCTGCATGCAAGTTTGTGCACCCGTGTCATGCAATGCCGCGGAGGTCAGAAGAGAGTGTCAGATTCCCCTGGAACTGGAGTTCTCCTGGAATTGGAGTTTCAGACAGTTCTCGGCCGCCATGTGGGTGCTGGGGATTGAACCCGGGTCCTCTGTAAGAGTGGTCGGCACTCTTAACCGCTAGGCCATCTCTCCAGCCCCGGTTGGAGAATTTCTAGAGAGAGTGAATGGCAAACTCACATTGCAGTAATATTGTATTTTTATTAATTTTTAAATTATTTTATGTGTGTGAATATATTGTCTGCATGCATGTAAGTGTATCCAAGTCATGCAATGCCCGAAGAGGTCAGAGAAGGCATTGAATTTTTCTGGTACTGGAATTATAGATGTTTGTTAGCCACCACGTGGGTGCTGGGAATTGAACCTGGGTCCTCTGAAAAAACAACCAGTGCTCTTAACTGCTCAGCCATCTTTTCACCCCCCCCCCTCCAGGGAATTATTCATAAAGATTATTTAGCTGGGCTTGGTGGCATAGGCCTTTGATCCCAGCACTTGGAAGGCAGAAGCAAGCAAACATCTGTGAATTCAAGGCCAACCTAGTCTACAAAGCAAGTTCTAGGTCAGATGGGGCTTTTTTTTCATGTTTTTGAGACAGGAAAACCCTGTCTCCAAAACATGAAAAAAAAAATCCTTGGACTTGAGTAAGCACAGTGCTTAGATCAGGAACTTCCTAGGACTGCCTGAAGCACAGGTAGGAGCCAGGTGGTTCAGCCAGGTAGATTTTAGGATAGATCCACTTTTGGGTTGTTGGATAATTGATTCATTGCATTGTGGGTAGCTATATCATTGTCTTGCATGGCTGGTGGGGTGGAGTCACCCTACTAGCTGGGATTAAATGTGGGCCTGTTAAAACATTGTCTGGTGTGGCTGTCGGGGCAGAGTCGCCCTTCTAGCTGGTATTAAAAGTGGGTCTGTTGCCACTGTTAGACTTGAGTGTGCAGTGCTGGGGTGGGCTAAGGCATATCTCCCCCCCCCCCAACTGAAATTGCTGAGAGAGTGTCCAAGTGGATTTTTTTGGAGAACCTTCAGAACTGAAAGGGAAGAGTGAATTAGACTTCCAATATATAAACAAAATTGAACGCCTGAAACCTAGAAAAGTCAACACTCAATAAACAAGGAGGAAAAAAAAGGCATCTGAAGGAGGCAAGCAAAGCCTTCAACATATTGAAAAGGCATTTGTGTTTCACATTTGAATACAGGCAAAAAAGGGAAACCTATATGCCAGGGACACGACAAAGGGACAACATGGGAAAGTTGCAGGATAATTCTACATCAAGCTCTACCAACCCTGTAGGAGATTGCTACAGTGGGACCCCCCCTGGGGATCTCCTATTCAGAGAAATTAAAAAATATAAAGAACAAGTCAGAGAACTAAGGAGAATGAAAAACTCAAGAAGGACCTAGGAGACAGTGACAAACTTCAGAAAGAACTAAAGAGAGAGGATGACAAATTCCAGAAAGAATTGGAGAAAAATGAGAAGGAAGTAGAAACACTGAAAAAAGAAGTAAACAAGTAAGGAGCACCAAGAAGAGATTGAGAAGCTCCAAAAGAAAGTGGAAATACTAAAGAAATCACAGGATGAAATGAAAGAGGAAATTGAACACTCATCGAATCAAGAGGAAAGAAATGGAAAAAGCCTCAGGAATAGAATGGAGGAAGCAGAACAAAGAATATCAGACCTAGAAGATAACACAGAACAACTAAAAAGCTCAAGTAAAGATTATGAAAAATTTAAAAATATACAAAAGTGGAACAACCAGGAAATATGGGACACTATGAAAAGATCAAACCTCTGCATCATAGAAATAGAGGAAGGAGAAGAATCCCGAGGGAATAGTATTGATCAGATCTTCAACAGAATAATAGATGAAAATTTCCCCAAACTCAAAAAAAAGAAAAACCCATACAAATACAAGAAGCACATAGAACTCCAAACAGACAAGATCAGAAAATAAACTCCCCATGCCATATCATAGTTAAAATGCTAGACACCCGGGCTGGAGAGATGGCCTAGCAGTTAAGAGCGCCGACCGCTCTTACAGAGGACCCAGGTTTGATCCCCAGCACCCACATGGTGGCCGAGAACCGTCTGAAACTCCAATTCCAGGAGAACTCCAGTTCCAGGGGAATCTGAGACCGTCTTCTGACCTCCACGGCATTGCACGACACGGGTGCACAAACTTGCATGCAGACAGTACATTCATACACATACAGAAATAAATAAAATTAATAAAAAAATTAAAAAAATAAAATAAAATGTTAGACACCCAAACGAAGACAAAATTCTGAAAGCCACAAGAGAAAAACAAGTTACATATAAGGGGAAACCCATCAGAATTACAACTGACTTCTCAGTGCAAACCACGAAAGTAAGAAGAATATGGAGCAAAGCATTCCCAGTGTTAAAGGACTAAAGATGCCAACCCAGGTTACTATACCCAGCAAAAATGTTGATTATAGTTGAAGGAGAGAGAAAAATGTATAAACAAGATGATAGAATACATGTCCAGAAAACCAATCCTTCAGAAAATACTTGAAGCAATTCAAAGGACAGAAGAGATGAGCAACTATCCCCAAGCACCTAGAAAGAGAAACTAATAAATACATAACTGCAGAAGTAGAAACTGAGACTAAAAATACAAATGGATTATAAGGTGAAAGAAAGGAAGCCACATGCATCTTTCAATTATAACCTTAAATATTAATGGACTAAACTCCCCAATCCAAAGACATAGACTGGGATATTGGATTAGGAAACAAAACCCATCTATAGGCTGTATACAAGAAACCAATCTCAATCTCAAGGACAGGCATCAACTTAAGGTGAAGGGATGGAAAAATATTTCAAGCAAATGGTACTGAAAAGAAAGCAGGTGTTGCTATTTTAATATCAGATGAAATAGACATCAAAGTAAAAGAAATCAAAAGAGACAAAGAGGGGCCATTACGTCTTTATCAAAGGAACAATTGACCATGAAGACTTCACAATCATGAATATATATGCACCAAACTCTGGTGAACCAAACTTTATAAAGACAATTCTCCAGGACTACAAGTCACACACTAACCTGACCACACTAATAGAAGGGGACTTCAATACCCCACGAAGACCTTTGGACAGATCAACAGGACAAATAATAAACAGAGAGACATCTGAACTGAATGATATGATACACCAAATGGACCTCACAGACATCTACCGAATATTCCACCCAAACACCAGAGAATACACTTTCTACTCTGCACCCCAGGGAACATTTTCCAAAATAGACCACATACTGGGACACAGAAAAAAACTCAACAAATACAAAAAGATTGAAATGATTTCATGCATTCTATCAGACCACAGTGCAATAAAGCTCAATATCAACACCAGGATAAGCCCTACAACCTACAAGAACACATGGAGACTAAACAACACCCTCCTGAATAATGAATGGGTCAAGGAAGAAATAAAGAAATAAAAGCATTCCTGGAACTTAATGACAATGATAATACAAAACAACAAAACCTATGGGACTCTTTAAAAGAAGTCCTAAGAGGGAAGTTTATAGCCCAGAGTGCCTACATCAAAAAACAGAAAGAGCACAAGTGACTGATCTAACACTGCAACTAAAAACACTTGAGAGACAACAACAAATGAACCGGAAACCCAACAGACAGGAAGACATAACAAAAATCACAGCAGAAATCAATGAAATAGAAACAAAGAAAACAATACAAAAACCCAATGAATCCAAAAGTTGGTTCTTTGAGAAAATATACAAGATAGACAGACCTCTAGCCCAGTTAACAAAAAGAAAGATGGAACAACTCCAAATCAATAGAATCCATGGGGAAAGGGGAAATGTCACAACAGACAATGAAAAGATCCAGACAATCATACAGGAATACTTCAAAAACCTATATTCTACTAAGTTTGAAAATATAGAAGAAATGGATGAATATCTGAAATCCTGGGAATCACCAAATCTCAACCAAGAAGAGTTCGACAGCTTAAACAGACCCATAATATATGAAGAAATTGAAGATGTAATATGAAACCTCCCAAGTAAAAAAAGCCTAGGCCCAGATTGTTTCATGGCAGAATTCTATAAAACATTTCAAAAAGACTTACAACCAAATTGTTTAGAAGGATACAAACAGAGGGAATTCTCCAACATTCCTTCTATGAAGCCAAAATCACTCACTACCAAAACCAGACAAAGATATAACCAAAAAGGAGAACTATAGACCCATCTCATTAATGAACCAGATGCAAAAATTCTAAACAAAATACTTGCAAATCGCAGACCCACATCAAAAAGATCATCCATCATGATCAAGTTGGATTCACTGACCTACATAGCTAATTCTTGGCCAGTGGAGTTCACATGGAAACCCTGTTTAAAAAAATTAAAAGTGAGTCATGAAATGGTACAATCTAGAATAGGTAAGTCACACACAAGGAGTGGTATACAAGTTCTTATTCAATATTCTCTTCATATTGTAATCTATGAATAGATATAGTAAAGCATCATGTACATTAAATAATTGTTAGTTTAATTTTTATTTGTTTACTGCTCTGTTTTTAATTCATAAATTTGGTTTGGTCTTAAAAATTGCTTAAGACTTAAAAATGTTATGTTTTTGTTTGTATGTATATAAATACTGTATATTTGGCTGGCACTAAAAGTCAGTTGTAGCTTTTCTCTTTGAAGGGGACTGAGGTTTTCAAATTTGGGAAATATTAATTTATACATACATCTCTGTAATGTGATTTTATGCCTCATTCTTATCTAAAATTAATCTCTTTTCTCCATTTTCTATTTATAAAATATTTAGTTCTAGATGTTTCTAAACCTCACATTCAAACATTTAATCTGTGGGCCATGAAGACCACGTTCTGTGAAGAAAGAGCTAATATTTTTAAAATTCTGCCTCCTGAATTCAAAACACAATGGCACGTCAGCACACCAAAGTACTGTGCATGTACTGTTCACAGAGACCACAGGCTCATGCTTCAACAGCTAGTGACACAATTAGCTACTCGGGAGGGAAAAAGAATTTCCCAGCTTTTCTGTAGTAGGTTAATTTCTATAGCTACTAAGGAAAAAAATAATTCAATTACAACTAAATATATGATTGATTAGTCTTTCAGAAATGGAGAAGGCTTTCATCATCAAAACATTATATGGGAAATATAGGGTGTTGTAGGTGCATGAGTGTGTGCAGTTGCATGTATGTGAAAGAGCATGATGTGTGGAGGTTAGAGGTCGACCAGTTATTGCTTCTTGGGCGCTTTCTGCCTTGTGATTTTTTTTAGACTATTTTTTAGACAGCATCTTTTACTCATCTTGAATATAAACAATAGACTAGGCTAGTGATCCATAAGGATCTGCCAGGTGTTGCTTCCCCAGAACTGAGATTAAAAGCATTTCCCTGGCTTTTCTAACATGGCTTTTGACTATTTAACTTAGGTCCCTGTCTTTTTGAGGAAAATCCTTAACTTTGTGAGCTATCTCCCCGATGGGAAATTTTATGTTTAAGTGAGAGGTGTAGAAAAGAGGCTTAATACATGTTAGTCGTAACTCTGCATTCTTTCTAAGTAATAGATTATAAAATACATTCACGTATTCTTTACTGGGAACTAAAGAGATGTTATTATTATATATTTGTCTTCCCTTCTTACTTGTACTGCTGTTTGGGGGCTTTTTTTCCAAAGAAGAAAGAAATTTGCCCTATCTTAAATTACAGAGTTTGGAGACGACGCTGCTGGAGTTTTCACTAAGAATTAAATGTGGCCTCTTAACAAGGGTAACCAAGTGACAACATTTCACAAATGTACTCTTTTCAAGCTAGTTACCTTTATTGAGATCAGCTGGGAGAAGAAAAAGTATAATTTTTATCACTTCTGATAGCATAATTGTAGGGTTATAACCTGATATGTTACTCATCAAATATTGATCCACCGAATGTAAGACTGACAGGAAGCAATATGCTCTATCTTTAAGAAATACTTTTGAGTGGTTGCCACAATAGACCTGAAAATGGAATTTCTAAAAACAATAGCAAAGAAATCATCTCACAGAGCATATCTGAGCTGTCACTGCAGCTCAGAGCTGGATTCTCTGTTGATGGCATTAACTGAGGCCATCTGTAATTTGTTCATATCTCTTTCAAGTATATATCTTGGGTCTGACACCTCAAAATTCTTTGGTGTGTATAAAAAATGGTTACATCTTTATTCAGCCAATGGAGCATAAGATTGTTCTTATAGATAGATATACTGCAAGTTTCTGAACAGAATTTATGAAACTTCAACAGAATGGAAGACACTATAAATTTTGCACAATGAATGAAACATGTTTTCTCAGCTCTTTTTATTCCAGAGAAAAATTTTGTAAAGTCCATTTCAGGTAGTGCCTACACTGCCATCATCTATTTGCTGCTCTGGTGTCATTTAGCTGTGGGACAGCAAAGGGAACTCTGCCCTGTTCATCTTTTATGAAGAAAATCTGAAGCACTTACAGAAAGCAATTCAATTCTTTTCTTTTTTTTTTCTTTGTTTTTATGAGGTTTTGACTTGTGACTTTCAGTACAAACCCTGTCAGAAACCAACAATTCAAAGGGATTTGTCCTAGGGCACTTTTTGATTGTGTCCTACTTAGAGTGAATAACTGAACAATTCTAGGAGATATATTTCATTCCAATGCTGTGAGATTCACACTGTATTATGAGATAAAGATGAACATTATGGGAAAATTAAATGATAATGCCAAAGAAAAATTGTTGGACTTAAGAAAGACTTTATAAAAGTGTGAGAGGAGACACCATACTGCTCTGGTATAGTTTTAATTTTAGCTACATGTAATACATGGTTTTAAGTTTTTCAATTACTTTGAAAAAGAATTAAAAGATGAGGCTAGTCTCTCTCATCTTGACTGAGCTGGTGAGGGATTCTCTTCCTGCAGGAACTTTGTAACTTTGTTGATGCACCTCCGTTCCTTGCCTGTCACACAACTGAGATTGTGATTCTTGTCTCTTGCTGGATCATTACTGATGGAGTTACTTGATTTTGGTATAAACTGTTATCGCCATGGTGGGAGCTCTTTGAGGATCTATGTGTTATTTCCCTGTTCTTTCTAATCTGCTTAGCTCCCATTCAATGCTGAAGAACTCTAGGACCATGAGGGCACAGTCACTTGGATGGTCTTTTCAGGCTGTGCTGCACCTTCAGTGATACTTAAAAGCAACAGTGGGGGCTGCAGAGATGGATCAGTCATTAAGAGCACTGGCTACTCTTGCAGAGGACCCAATTCCCACCAGCCACATGGTGCTGTCCATAGCTCCAGTTCCAGGAGATACACAGCCCCCTTTTGACCTCCATGGGCATTTCACAACATGGGTGCACTTACATACATGGAGGCAATACATTTATGCACATAAAATGAAAATAATAAAAATTTTAAAGCAACAGTTATATCTCAGCCTTCACTGCCATGCCCTCAACTTTTGCTAACGATGGAGTATCTCTCTTTGGCTACATACAACAGCACAAATCTGATTGGCATTTTCTTAGACACAAGTCATCATATTATAAAGTATAGAAACTGGGAGCCAGGCATGGTGGTGCATGCCTTTAATCCCAGCACTTGGGAGGCAGAGGCAGGCAAATTTCTGTGAGTTCAAGGGCAGCCTGGTCTACAAAGCTAGTTCCAGGCTAGCTGGGGCTAAAGGGAAACCCTGTCTCAAAAATACAAATAAATAAATTAAATAAATAAATAAGTTATAAAAACTGGGCCTTTGGAAAAGATCAGGAATGCCTCAGCATTATGATACACAGTTCAAAGAAACAATGCAATCATTACTGCCCATCTGGTAAAACTGTAGCACATTGGATAGCAATAATGAAAATAATCCTTTATACATGTGGGAGCCTACAAAAATGAAAGTTAAATCAAAATGAAAAGTAGTTTTCATAGATATAGTCCAGATTTTTTAGTACCTTCTTTGATGTATTTAGACAGGACTTTCCAATCTTAGGACCGTAGCAGGAAAGTGGGAGGGATTATCTCCAGCTATATGCCTGCTCTTTGCAGCATGTGCCCATGACGATGAGGTTGGCTTCCTTGTGGCCGTGTGTCATGGTTACTGCCCGTGCAGAGCTGTTGCTTCACCTTTAGCAATTTATTTCACCTCATATAGCTTCAACTTTTCAGACGGTGGATTAGCTGAACGAAATTTTAATTTTCAAAATATACATTAAGATATGAACATTCTGTGGGCTCTAAATGCTTTTTCTCCAGGCCATCTAACATCCAATTAATGGGGGAGAATGTTAGAGAGTCATCAGTGAGTTGCTTTTGGATTTCAGTCACTCAAAGCGGGCACTTGAGCTATAAAGACTCGGTAAGACTCCTAAATCGGCACTCCTCAGCCTTTCTTTCCTAAGTTTGGGTGGCATTCCTTTCTCTCTCATTTCTAGTCTACAGACTTAGCTCCAAAGTGCATAGGAAATTCAGTTCTACCATGCTTTGTCTGAAGACTTGGGGTCTGATGTTTTCCAGAATTCAGAAATTTAAAAAGCCTATATAACATATAAATCAGGTGTATTATTGATTAGTAGCAGAAATTAGGAGGGCTACCCAGGAATCAAAACAATTTTGTCATAAAATTTATGCTCTTTCAAGCTAAGGAGACAAAATATAGCTTATAAATAGCCTTTAGTCAACTGAAGTCATATTTTTGTCTCTATAAATTTCTAACAAATTGACGGAAAAGATAATCATAATAAAGATATTAATAATAAATAATAACTGGATTTCTTGATTTTATTTATTTATAATTTTGGTACATGCTCCTGCAGTCAGAGATGTAAGTCAGTCCTGCTAAGGGATAAATAGCTGCCAGCAGCTACTTGGGGAGCTAGCACCTGGTCGCAGGGTACCACCAGTAGGCTGCAGAAATGTACACTCTACAGCTCAATCTGAGCAGCTAACTGCTCTCAGATTCTGGGCCTGAGGTGGCGGATCACCACCCCATCTGGCTGTGCTAATCTTCACCAATCCAGGAACTGATGGCTCCCCAGACTGGAATTTCACAAACTAGTGCTTGTTTGGCTATTTGTAGTCATCACTGCCAGCACTCAACTATTCACCACTTTCCAGGTTGGTGACCTGATAGACCGTCTTCCAGTCAAACTACCACTAGCACTCACCACACAAAATTCAAGCTTGATAGGCTTTCACTTACACACCAGAGGAATAACGGGCCAGGGACCTTCTCAGGTGGCAATGAAGATCTGTTTATTGTATATAGTGCATCACTTATAGAGCCAAAGTGATGTCATCTCTTGATACCAATCCCAGACCCTTACATTGTGCCTCCTGTATACATCACTCACAGCTGCTTCACCCAGCATCATGTGCTGGGTCACAAGTTGAGTCACAAGCTGCTCTCTCAAGGGGGGGTGGGAGAGGTTGTTCAGAGAGGTCTCATGACCCATACCTTTAGGAGGTGGTGGCTGGAAAGCTAACTCATTTATACCTAACTCAAACTGGATATTCCCACATTTTTTTTAAATTTATTTTTATTTTATTTGTCTAAGTGTATCGTCTGAATGTATGTAAGTGCACCCATGTTGTGCAATGCCCATGGAGGACAGAGAAGTCAGATCCCCTGAAATTGGAATCACCAATAGTTTTTAGTCACTGAGTGGGCGCTCGGATTTGAAGCCTGGTCTTCTGCAGCCACTGCTCTTAATCTCTTAGTCCCGGAGCCATCTCTCTAGCACCAGCTCTTAGATTTTTAAATTACGGCTAAGAGATAAATTTTCCACCCATGTTTCATGTCATTCCAGCATCAGAGAATCAGCTGATTTCTCACAGTAGCTGCACAGATTTCCTGTTTGTAATAAGGTTCAGAATGGCCAGCTTGGTAAAGTCATCCCAGGTACCATCTCTTTAGGCCAGTGCTGTTCCTGATTTTTACCCTCTGACATGATGTTCTAGTCTGTCTCCCATTGCTGTGACAAAACACTCTGACCGACACCAACTTGGGAAGGAAAGGGTTTATTCAGTTTACATCTCCTGGTTCACAGTTCATCACTCAGGGAGCACAAGGCAGGAACTCAGGGCAGGAACCTGGAGGGAGGAGCTGAAGCACAGGCCATGGAGGAATGCTGTCCACTGGCTTGCTTGCTCCTCTGGCTCATGCCCAGCCGGCGTTCTTATACCATACACAACCACCTGCCCAGGGTGGCACCACTCATTGTGGGCTGGGCCCTTCCACACTGCTTGGCCATCAAGACAATACTCCACAGATGTGGCCACAGGCCAATCCAATGGAGCCAATTCCCCAATTGAGGCTCCCTCAACCCAGGTGTGTCAAGTTGACACTAAAGCTATCCAGCACACATACATAGCACCAAGTAATGAGTGTAAGTGAATGAGAGAAGAGGATTTTTACTCCCAAGCCCTGTATGGTATAGTTCAAAAGCTATGGCTAAATTTAAAAGACAGCATTTTTCCACATGTTCTCTCTTTCTCTCTCTCTCTCTCTCTCTCTCTCTCTCTCTCTCTCTCTCTCTCTCTCTCTCTCTCTTGTCTATGTAGGGCATCTTTACTTATAGACCTTGGGCCAACAAATGCTCCTTTGCATTATGGGTAAATTATGGGTAATAAAAATCCATAGGCTGCTTATAAATAACTATAAGATTAACATCAAACCAATGACAATGGCTTTAAGGCTTTAAAGTCGGCCATTCTTAGCTGAGTAGATTAAATAATATTAAGGTTAGATATTTTCTCAATGGTTGATAAGGAAATGGTGGAAAGCTGAGTTTCTACCTAAGGCCATGTCACCCCAGGAGGAGGCAGTTTTATGTCTCATTCAATAAAATCCATAAAGTACAAGGCATAGGCAGCCCCTCCCAAGGTTCTTTTCCTCTTCTGGATCTCCCCTCCTTGTCCTTCAAAATATTACCTTGTTATCTTCTACTCTCAAAAGTACATAGAACTCCCTCCTGCTGCAGCTAACAGTATCTGCCCAGTTGTTTTCTCTCATGCCAGTAAATCAAGTAGCAGCTCCCTTCTGTGTCTGTTTATAAATTCGTTTATGAGGGATACAAAGATTGTGCAATGGTGATTCTGTGCCCCCCCAAAGTTTGAGAAATGATTGATTAACAAAAACTACTTACAAATATGCAAATATTTTAAAGGTAAACAAAAGAATACTGCGGTGTCCTGGACCTAGTAATGCTGAAAGTCCAAGGGGAGAAAGTGATTACTGCCATCTCAGAGAGAGTCATGACCTGAAGAGCAGAACTCATTTGGGGGCCGGAGTTCCAGCTATTCCTATGTTAACCCCTTAGGAGACAAGCTGGGAAAATAAACAGTCCATCCCTAACAACCTCCATCTCAAATCCTCTTTCCTGTTCTGCAGGAACTGAGCTTAAATACAAACCAAACACAACCCAGGGTCAAGGTAGTCTATTGATAGAGGAGCCTGCTGAGCCAGGGACACAATGGTCCTGGGTGGGCACGGCGCATGGATGGTGCAGCACAGGACGATGGAATGGAGCAGATGGAAGCATCAGGACCCTGGAGACAATCAGTCTTCTCCCTGCTATTGACCCAGACCTTCCACATGGCTGTGTTCCTTAATCCATCAAGTTCAGGGGACAACAAAAACCTACCTTGGGGAGCTATTTGCAGAAATGACCAATAAAATGAAAATCAAACATTGCACAGACGTAAAGTGCCATATGGATGCTCAACATGTCTGGTTACAGCTTTTGAATCCTGGAGAGGGAAGGCCAAAATTTAGAGTGGGCATCTGTACAGGCAGCGTTGGCCCTGAGTTTCCAGGTGGAAATAAGCCAGTCGTGAAGGATACCCAGGCAGCCTCCTGGATATTGCTACAATGAGAGGAGTGTGTCATTTTGTGCAGACAATGCATAATGCACCCTTCAGATACTAGAAGCACTGACTAAATAAAGAGCTCAATAACAACTGATCACATTACTTATTCACACTTCTATTTCAAAATTGTGTCTTTCAGCCACTTGTTTTGTTTCTGTGATACTCATGATTCATTTCTGAGCCATAATATAGATATGTGAGTCATAGCCCTAGAGATTCTGTTTCTTAGATCCTGGTTTTTCTTTAACAAACTGTCCCCAAAGAGTGTTTGCTTGTTTGTTTGTTTGTTGTTTGATTGTTTGTTTGTCTTCCAAGCTGTGTTTGGGAAATGCTACAGAGTCAAACTCACAAGACCTTATTATGCTTGTTCATTCATCTGGAGCAAAAAAGAATGACCTAGAAAGAAGCCAGCAAGCACTCTGATCACTCCTTAAGTAAACATTTGAACCCAGAATTCAAACTATTGGTAGAATTAGTGGACTTGAGCTTTGTAATACTTGAAAGTGTTTGAAGATTTCTTACAGAAGCATTGATCTCTGATCATGAACATGAAGATTCTCTTGCTTTGGGCCATGACAGCTTCACGTCCCAGTGCAATCATGATCTGAACCAACCTGGGCACATTGGAAAGGTAATCAATCTGACTGTAGTCAGAGCACCTGGCTCTGGAACTTAATTGTAGTAAGAGCACTCTCCTGCCAGGAAGGGGCTAGCCACCTGTGGCCAACCTATGGGAACTGGCACCTCAGCCCAGGTGCCAGATGACTACTTTTGCAGCCCAACTTGAGTGGCTACTGTTGTTTTCAGGTCCTTAGCCTAGGATGGCGGAATGCCACCCCAGCTGGCCATGCTAATCCTCACCAATCCAGGAGCTGGTGGCTCTCAGGACTGGAATTTCAGCCTAGCACCTGCTTGGCTCTCCCTAGGCTATGCTGTGGGCAATTCACTCCACAGTTGGTGAGCTGCTTAGTCTCTGTCCAACCCCATGCCAACACACCAGGCTAATGGTCTGATGGACCCCCGTCTAACCCACTAGCACTCGAAACTGGAAACTTAGGACTGCTCCAGGCTGTACACATGGCAAAGTAATGGATCTGGACATTGTCTGATGGTAATGGAGAATCTATTTTATTGTATGCTGCAGGTCACTTTTATAGGCAGAATGACATCATATCTCAGGGCCAATCTCAGACCCCTGCATCAAGCCCTCTTGTATACATCACCCGCTACAGCTCAGCCCAGGATCATGTGCTGGGTCATGAGCTGCTGTCTCATGGGGAGGGATTAGGGGAGTCACATGACCCCCACCTGTGCCCCCAGGAGATCCTGGCTGAAAAGCTAGTCCATTCATACCTAACTCAAACTGGATTCCCCTACACTTAATTATATTCCTGCTTCCTTTTGTTGGCTGACTCAAAGGATTCAGAAGCCTTAGGTCCCACATTTATGAAGAAACAAACATGTAATTATTGGCTTTGGGAACAGTCTACTTAGTGGTGAAAGTTAAAGCTGAATTTTTATGTTATATGTATATCAGTGTGGCTGAGTATATGTATGTATACAACATGTATGTAGTGTCCTCACAGGCCAAAACAGGGCACCAGATCCTTTAGAACTAGAATTACAGTGCTGTAAGCTATCATGTCTGGGTGCTGGGACCTGTACCAGGTCCTCTGGAAGAGCAATTGCTTATAACCACTGAGCCATTTCTCAAGCTCCCAGTGGTGGAACTCTTGTCAAACTAAAACCTGCAAAAGATCATGGTATGCTAAATAAATGGCAATTGAATTTCTTAATTAAGGGAACAGAGGACTTAGAAAGAAGCCTTTTCTGTCTTCCCTCTGGTCCTTTAAAGTTACGTTATGAGAACTTCCCAAAACCCCAGGATCCCGTCACTCACTTTCAGAAAATCATTCCAAGAAACAAGTTTTAAATTTTGCTCATGTTTAAAACATTTCAATTCCACTTGGATATATATTAAACTAGTAAAATTTATAATTTGAGCTATCAAGTTAAAGAACTTTAAAAGAAAAATTGTTGTCTAAAAATATCAAAAAGATATCCATTTTGATGAGGCAAGGGATTTTTGACAAGGAGACTCGGGATTTAAAGAGAAAAACCTGAAACAACGAACCAAGTAAAGAGGCCACAACATCCTAACAGGGGTAGAATATGGGTTCTTTTGCCAAGGGGAGGAATTCTAAGGCTAAATCAATTAAATTATATTCCAGTCATAACTCTATTAATTGTAAATTATAGATTCATGAAACTTTTTAACATTTTGTCTTGATGCCAATTCTAGCTAAGCTGGACAAGTTGAACAAACTCTTCACTTTAGATTATGGTTTCTGAGTCTCATCATCTTAGACATCTTGGGCCAAGTTATTGCTATGGGGGTAGATCTGTGGATTGTAAGGTGCTTAAAAAATGTCCTTGGTTTCTATACAGTGTATACAAGTAGTAAACCCTCCCACAATAATGACAAAAAGTGACTCTGGAAATTGCCAAGTGTCCCCTAAAGGGAAGAGAAAGTAACAGATGATTGCTGTTCTAAGTAAAATTACTGATATGCTGAAGCTAAGAGACTTGAATGAAATCACACAGACATTCTTTAGTGTTCCTAAGCCTGGGATCTTTTCCATGTAATGTGGTTAGAAGAGGATGTGTTCTTCTCTTTGTCGTTTCCCGGTGGGATATGGAGATATCTATTTATCTATATATAGATATCTATATGTATCTATATACATTTATCTCTCTCTCTCTCTCTCTCTCTCTATATATATATATATATATCATATATATATATGATATATATATATACATATATATCACCTGGTAACAGTGATCTCACTGAAATTTCCTATCTTTTAAAAAATAAGCTTCTGAGAACTGTTTTCTTAACAGATACAAAGAGTCAGATATGTATCTGACTAGCAATTCTTGTTTGAAGAAATAGTTTGAAATAACTGAGCCCAGGGCTTTGGGAGACTATTGGTCTTGATGGTTGATGTATTACACAAGATGTTATTTAGTGCACAAGTAATTCAGCTCTTTCTAAGATTTGATGCCTCCTGTATATTCCCTACTTAATATTTTTCTGTTAAATCTTTAACAGCTATTTAGAGAAATTAGCCATTAGTTTCAAAACTCTCATCATGATAATAAATTTCTAGATCCAGGAACTGATATCATGGTCTATAACTTTGAGTATTGATTAGACTGATATTGGAAAAAGAATTTATTGCTTTGAAGAGTTATAGGATCAATACACTTGGAATAATGTGTTGGTAACCATGCCAACTCAACCTACATACAGAGCTAGAGGGCGAAGTTGTTTTAAAATAATTGACAGAAAGATAATTAACTGTAGTTGTGACAGGACATGAGATAAATGATGATTCACTTGAAGCCCTCTAGTATTTCTTTAGCTGAAAAAATTTAGCTAGCATGGTAAACAACAAATTTATTAAATACTTCTCAAGACAAAGCTTCTCTGATTCTTTCTCTAAGAGGTTATTTTTTATTTTATTTTATGTTTCGCCCTTTAACATTTTGGCTGTATCTCTTTCAGTTTTATCTTGCGGACTATGAGGGACTTAATTTATTTCTTGTTTAAGAGCTCCAAATGGGTAAAACATCCAGGAAAGTCAGGGCCATCAGATTTAAACAGGCTCAGTCAATGGTGCTTATTGAACTATCCTTTCATGGATGTTCTTTCTAAAAACCTTCCTGATTTCTAAAGCTTATTTTATTAAACATAGTCTTCAATTAATATCATTCCTTCACAGTAAATATATGTCCAGAAGGGTTTCCTAGGCTATACCTGATGCTAGCAGTCCAAACTGAGGCAAACCCAAGCTTAGAGATAATTGAAGACTCTCCTGTGGGCATCAAGTCTTCATAATGTTAAGTGAATCCATTTCTAGCACTTCAGTTTCTCTATGTATTCCTTCCTAAAGCTGATTGACCTAAGCTGACATGTCCATAAATTCTGCTTCTTCATCGTTTTCCTGTTTATGTCACTCATCTAGATTTTAATAGGCCTTGAATATTACAAAAAAAAACTTCAAAGGATGACACAGTTTGAAATATTGTCTGAAAGACTTCCTTCAATCAGAATATTATAATTTCTACTTTGTCTCATATCTTTAAGAAAATATTACATTTTTAGATTCATGTTAAAATATTTAAAATCAACAATCCTATTGATTTGGGTAATTACATATTAACTATAATTATTAAAATAATTGAGATGGACTTTTATAACACTGTAGGACTAAGAGAAGAGTGAAAAACAGCATTGTTGCAGAAGGGTAAGATACAGCCAGTCCCCAAGAAAAATTTAGTGTTATTATTATTGTATTGTATTTGTGTGGTGTATGTGGCCACTTGTGCTGCACCACACATTTGGGGGTTAGAGGAGAAATCTGTGGAGGCAGTTCTTGCTTCTAACCTTTATGTGGGTTCTAGGAATCAAACCCAGGTCACCATGCATGCACAAGAGGCATCTTTACCTGCTGAGCCATCTAGTTGCTTCTAAAACAAAACTTTTAAATATAAGTATTATATTAGACTATTTTTTAAATAAAAAGGAAAATATGATTTTTAGTACAAAATTTAAAAAAAATATAAAGCTCTTTAATCATTTATTTTAAGTGGACAATTATATAAACTCCATGTTATTTATATCCTATTGTATACATTCAAAAAGATTGATCAGATCATTTAAAAGTCTTAATCCCTACAATGTACTTAAAAATATATTTTAATGATAATGTATGCTATCAAAATATGTCAAACATTTCTCCGTGTCTTGTGGCCATTGTTTATGATACTTCCCTATCTTGTGACTATACATAGAGAATAAAACCTTAGTTTATATCACCTAAAATATTTATTATGGTGAAACATGTAGAGTACATTTGCCTTATAACAGTGCAGTAAGTGAAAGGTTTGGAATTTTTTTTTAATTTAATTTTTATTGATGCTTTGTGCATTTCATACATTTTTTCCAATTCAGTTCAGGCTTATTTCCCTTTCCCTTCCCCCCCACCCCCACCCCATCCCAGGTCATGCATTCTGCCATAACTGTCCTGCATCTTTCTCTCAGTTTTTTATTTTTTTCATTTTTAGCTATAAGTGATAATCCATGAGTACAAGCATCCTTCATGCAAAACCAATCTGCAGGCTGTTGTGCCCAAACCCCTACAGCCCCACCATCCAGTGGGGGGTGACAGGTTGTTTGTTCAATCAAGTTGATCAAATGAGTGTCCAGACTACATTGCTGTAGTTTCACCATTCACCCCAATCGCAGCCCTTACATTCTACCATCATATATCTCCGCAGCCCTTACAATCTACCATGCCTCCTCTTCCGCAGTTTGTTCTTCCCTGGGCTTTTGGAAAGGGGCACAAGTGGGTGAGAAGAAAACAGTCTAATTTCTTTGGAGTTGTCATTTTGGACTCCAGTCTGTAGGTTGTTTCCTTTCATGGATTGACAGCTTTCAAGTGATACCCTTTTCAGTCATACTAACAAAGCACATGCTATTGGATGTATAGGGCATTTAAGTAGTACCAATTATTATGCAAGCTAAGTTGTGAGCATAGACACAGATCTTGGATGGTTGTGCTAATCCGCAAACTGTGGTTTCTCTATAAAGGGTGACACATTCTTATTGTGGCTTATAACATTTCCTAAACACTAGAGGACATAAGCTTGTGGCATCCACTGTGAGTTATTCCTCCAGGAGAGAGCTAATAGCAAAATAGATTTAGGATATATATAGACACTTGGCTGCCACTGTTGCACAGTATCTACAGGCTGTTGAGGTGTAGCTGATATTGACGCGGAGTCTTGCTTGTCTCAGGGAGACCAATATTTTGCTGTATTGCTTTGTGGCCTTTGGTAATGCTCTCTAGCATTTCAGAGGCCAGCGTTGTAGCTAGCAGTGACGTCTCATAACATTTTTCATGCTCACCACAGGTCTTGGACAACAGGGATTTACTGCCTTTCTCCTTGCATAATCCCACTTATAGGCAAAAGGCTTTTATAATTAGGGGGGGCGGTTTGAATCCCTAGCCAACATCTCCTAGGCAGAATATTCATTGCTGATGTCAGAGCTTTCCTGTAGTAATATATTTTGCTTAATTATCACACTTATAAAACTTTACTATTGATATTTGGCTCTAGATAGAGAAATATCCTTTCACAGTTCTATGCCTATCAACTCATTAATACTTGTGCCTGTTTTATAGGAAATTACCATTGTAAACATTGGCTCTAGTTTTACAGTTAGGGAGTGGTTTCATTACCATCAATGTTTTTCTTTTTCCTATAAAGGGGAGAGGTAGGAAGGTTTCTCACATCTGGAAGGTAAACTTCATTAGGGCCCATTATAAACAGTCAACCCCCAATATTATTCAGAGAGATGCATCAGTGTTTGACTCAGGCAGTCTGAGGTTCCTCATTCCTTAATGTTCAATGGTCAACCTCTCTGCTGATCCCCCAGTTCATCCTCACAGTCACGTTGTATGTTTTTCAGCATTTAGATTGGTGATTTTTACCTGTGGGAACATAAAATTCTCCTCCATTGTTAGTTTCAAGATAGGAACAATTGAAAATTTATCAATAGGATTGGAGACACAGAGTTTTCCATTGTATCCCAGAAAGGATAGTACCCCACCTCCCACCATCCATCTTTTTTTTTTTAGGTTTTAATATATGTATTTTGACATCATGATCATACTGAAGATTGCATATTATCACAATACCCATAAGGCTAGTTTAGAGCCAAGCATGTTCATTAATTTACCCCAAACTGTTTCTCATTGACTGTTATGCTACTTATTTGGGAAGAAATTTAAGCTTAGTTTCCTTTAAATTGTCCTACAAGTAAAAGAAAGTGTTATGATTGATGTTGTGTAATTCAAAAAAATATATAGGCCATTTGTATACCTTAACCCAATACAAATTATAAAAATAAAACATTAACATTTTTAATTCCCAATTAGTTCAAATGTATTAACATTTCCACCAAACCTACACCTAAATTTAACTAATCTAAACAATTCACTAAGCTATTAAATATCCTATATTGGTGGATAAGCTTGGGCAGAGTTGAGTACTTGCTAAATAAATTTTACCAATAAACACTTTTGCTCTTTAACACTAATATGACTGGACTAAAACTTCTACTTATTTGGGAAGTAAAATTTAAAGCTTAATTCCTTTAAATTGCCCTACAAGTAAAAGAAAGTGTATACACTGTGATGTTGTATATTTAGAAAAATATAGAGACAGAACCACCATTACAAACTATAAATAAAACAATAGCATTTTATATTCCCAGTTCGTTCACAATGTCAGTATCTAGCTCTTTATTTTTTAGGCAAAATCTTCATATAAAACCAATTTGCAAGCAGTTAGGTGTGCCCCAGCCACACAGAGCCCAAGGCTCCCACCATCCAGCTGGAGGGGCTTGAATGTTCAATCAAGTTGATCAAATATAAGTGTGCGGACTATATTGTCGTAGTTTTAACCATTCACCCAATCGCAGCCCTACAATATACCACTCCCCTCTTCCACAGACTTGTTCCTTAGGTTAGAGATGGGGCCAGGTGGACAAAGAGCACAACAGTCTACTTTGTCAGGAGATGTTCTTTTGGACTCCTAATCAAGTTCTGGCTTTTTCCTTTCATGGGCTGACTGACTGCCCCAGGGATAGGCTTTCAATCCTACTAATGAAGCACAGCATTAGATATATAGTATTTTAAACATTGCTAGTACTATGGTAGGTTACTTTGCTATAGACACAGATGTTTGTGCATGGTGTTGTAATGCCTGGATTAACTTTTATTTTCCCCTGAGAGAGATGACAAGGCCTAACTGTGGCATATAATCTCCTAATCTTAGAAGTATAAGCTTGTGGCACATCCCATGAGTCATTCCTCCAAGGAGTGAGCTAATAATCAAATAAAGTTGGGATATACAGACATATGGCTGCCACTGCTGCACAGTTATCTCCAAGCAAGTGAGGTGTAGCTGATGTTGGGTGGAGGAGATTTTGCTTGACTCAAGGGAGACAACATTTGCTTTTTTGGTTAGTGGCTCTTTGGTAACACTCTCTGGTATTCCAGAGACCAACTGTATACTTGTAAGTGATCTAATACAATCCTCCCCATGTGGTTAATAAGGTCTTGAGGCAGGGCGGGCCTTACCACCTCTTTCTTGCAGATATCCCAGTTTAACAGGCAATAAGCCTTAACCTTTTTTGTGTGTGGGGGGTGTGGGGGGTTTTTGGGGGGTCTTGGATTCCTGGCGATCTCCTTGGCGAATAATCCATTGCTTGTATTCGGCTCTCTTGTATTTATTATATGAACTACTTAAAGAACTTTAGTATTTATATTTGTTTCTGAAATAAATCAATATCCTTTTAAGTTCCTATATTATTTAGTCAATTAAAGAAAGCAGGTTTTCCGGTTTTTTCTAGAGATTACGTTATATACATCAGCTCTTATTTCCATTAAAGATGACCTTCATTACCTACCCTGTTTTTCTTTGTTCTATGATAAAAGAGGTAACGTGACTTGTGTCACTCCCCCCCGCCCCCTCCCCCCCCCCCCCCCCCCCCCCCCCCCCCTCCCCCCCTCTTCACCCCCCCCCCCCCCCCCCCGCCCCCCCCCCTCATAGTTGAAACTGTGTACACCTAGAAGGTAAAGTTCATTAGGACTCACTGTAAACAGATGTTACACCTATGGTGGTGCACGCCTGTAATCTCAGGACTCAGGACACAGAGCATGAGGATTGCCAGCTGCTCAAGGCCAGCTTGCTCTATATGGCAAGTTCAAAGCAGACAGAGCTACCCAGCAAGACTTTAAAAGACAGCAACAACAAGAACCATTCATAGCTAAACAAGAAAGATTATTACAAAATGTTTTTCTTTTAAAGATTTATTTTTATTAATTTTAGTAATGTGTATATGTGAGGCTGGGTTTGTGTACATGTGTGGGAGCCAGAGGAGGCTTAGAGGCATTGGCTTTCCTGGGATCTGGAGTTACAGGTGGTTGTGAACCAGCTGATGTGTGTGTTGGCAAGTGAACTCAGGTGGTCTACAAGAGCAGAACATGCTCTTAACCAATGTGCCATTTCTCCAACCCCAATAGAAACATTTCATGAAGAGTTACCTAATTATAGACAATCAAGATCAAACATGAATGTGCTAATTCGATTTGATACAGAAGTGACAGAATGCAGATGCTTCGTCCATCCACTTAGCAAAAGGTGTGCTAAGATTCCAAACCTGAGACGCCATAATGCGCCAGGGCAGGTACACAGCTCTATAGCTCTAGGGGTGGTCTGGCGGGGGGCAGCTGGGTGAGGGTCTCGCTCTGAACCCGTCTCCGGTGTCCCCGGCCCAGAGGTACCGGGGCGCAGGCTAGATCAGGCGCACAATACCCCCGTGCGCGCCAAGTGAATTGCTAAGAATCCAAGTGGTCCTCCTTTTGGAGAACCTTCAGAACAGAAAGAGAAGACTAACTTAGGCTTCCAACATCCAATATATACACAAAACTGAAAACCTGAAACCTAGGCAAGTCAATCACCATAAATAAAAAAAAATAAATAAACAAAAAAAGAGAGGAGGAAGGGGGAAAAAAAAGCATCGGAAGGAGGCAACAAAAACATCCACTAATATAGTGAAAAGTCATTTGTGACTTTAACCACAAAAGGGAACCCAATGCCAGGGACACGATGAAGGGACAACGTGGGAAAGGCACAGGATACTCACACACCAGGCTCTACAAACCTGGAGGAGATAGCCACAATGGGATCCCCCTTGGAAGGAACCCAGGAACAGAGCTTAGACAAATAATTGCAGACATACACACAGAAGAAATTAAAAAAATAAAAGAAGAAGTCATAGAACTAAAGAGAGAGATCAAAAACTCAAAAAAGGACCTAGAGAGGATACAATGAAAACTTCGGCAAAGAACTAAAGAAACAGAATGACATAACTCCAGAAGAACTAGAGGGAGAAAAAAAACAAATCTGAAAGGAAGTAGAAAACTGAAAAAGGAAGCCACCCAAGAAAGTAAGGAGCAACCAACGAAGAGACCTTGAGAAGCATACAAGAAGAGATGAGAAGCCAAAAAGGAAATGCGAAGTACTAAAGAAAACACGGAGGAAACAAAAAAGGAAGGTATAAACACTGAGTCATCAAAGAAGAAAGAAAAGGCAAAAAGCCTCAAAGTAGAATGGAGGAAGCTAGAACAAAGATATCAGACACTGAAGATAACACACAGAGCAATTAAAAATCTCAATAAAGATTATGAAAATTATTAAAAATACACAAAGTGCAACAACCAAGAAATGCGGGACACTGAAAAGACCAAACCTCTGCACAAACATAGGATAAGGAAGGAGAAAAAGAATCCAAGAGAAAGATAATAGCAATATTGACTCAGATCTTCAACAGAATATAGATGAAAAATTTCCCCAACATAAAATACTGAAACGCCCATCAAAACAAGAGACGCACAGTAAGGACCCCCAAATAGACAAGATCAGAAAAGAAACACCCCAGGCCATATTCACATGTTAAAATGCTAAATGCCCAAAACAACGACAAATTCTGCAGGGCCTTACAAAACAGCAAAAAAAGTCACATACAAAGGGAAACACATCAGAATACAGCTGATTTCGCCTCAAACCATGAATGAAGCAAGAAGAACATGGAGCAAAGCATATCACTGTGTTAAGGCGGACTATGTGATGCCAAACCCCAGCATACTTTACCCCACGCAAAAATGTCGACTATACTTGAAGGAGAAAGAAAAAATCTTCCATGACTAAACAAGTGGTGGGGGATGATGAACATGTCTGGAAAACCACTCTTATAAAAATACTTGAAAGCAATTCAAAAGGGCAGAGACGATCGGAACAAAAAATCCTCAAACACCTATGTGAAGAAACTAAAAAAAACCCTATACTCATAGGAAGCAAAATCAAAGGGAGAAGTCCAAATGGATAATAATGAAGTGGAACAGGAAGCAACATCCATCTTCAATTAAATACCTTAATATTAATGGGATAAATTCCCCAATCAAAAGGCATAGACTGGGAGAAGGATTAGGAAACAAAACCCCTCTATATGCTGTCTAACAGAAACCCCCATCTCGATTCAAGGATAGGACCAACTGAAGGTGAGGGAGGGAAGAAAGTCTATTCAAATGGTACCCAAAATAGAAGGGGTGTGGCTATTCTATATATCTGACAAAATAGTTCAAGCCTAAAAGATCAATTAAGAAGGGACAAAGAGGGTCAATTATCATTCTTATTAAAGGAACAATTCGATGACTAAGATTCACAATCACATCGATATATATGCACCAAAACATCAGTGCAACAAAACTTTATAAGACAATTCTCAAGGATCCAAGGCACAAGATCTAATCCCTAGCCGCACTATACTAGGGGACTTCAATACCCCGATTAAGGCTCCCTAGGACTAGATCAACAGGACAACGGATAAACAGAGGAAACATCTTAACTAAATGACAAATTCACCAAATGGACCTAACAGATATCTTACAGAATATTCCACCAAACTGCCAGAGAATACACTTTTCTACTCAGCCCTCACAAAGAACATTCTCCAAAATAAGACCATTCTAGGGACACAGGAAAGCAAACTCAGTAAATATAAAAAGGTTGAATAATCTCAATGCATTTTATCAGACCAACAAGTGCAATAAACTCAATATCAACACCAGAATAAACCCTACAACCTACTAGGAACACTGGAGACTAACCAACACTCTCCTGAATAATGATGTGGGTCAATGGAAGAGAACTATGAAGAAGAAACTAAAACATTCCTGGAACTGAATGACAATGATAAAACCAACACCAGCAAATCTATGGGAACTCTAAAGCCAATCCTAAGAGGGAAGTTTATAGCTCTAAGTGCCCACATTAAAAAACAGAAACGAGACACAAGTGCAATGATCATAACACTGACAGCTAAAATTCTTGAGGAGCAACAACAAGGTGAACCCTAAATGAAGCAGACAAGAAGAGAATAACAAAAATCAGACAGAAATCAATGACAGTAGAAAAAAAGAAAACCATACATAATAATGAATCCAAAAGTTGGTTTCTTTGATGTAGTAAATAAAACAGATAGACAGACCCTCTAGCCCAGTTAACCAAAAGAAAGATGGAGGAAACAACTCCAACTCCATAGTAATTGAT
Source organism: Rhizomys pruinosus (assembly GCA_009823505.1). NCBI lineage: Eukaryota > Metazoa > Chordata > Mammalia > Rodentia > Spalacidae > Rhizomys > Rhizomys pruinosus. Next base: position 974,242 of record VZQC01003889.1, read on the forward strand.
GACAAGGGGAAATATCCACAACAGAACAATGAAAGAATCACAGAAATTACATATGGGACTACTCTACAAAACTTATATTCTCTTACTAAGTTTGAAAAACCTAGAGAATGGATGAAATATATGAAATCCTGGAACACCAAAGCTCAACCTAAGAAGAAATGAACAGCCTAAACAGACCAATAGATACAGGAGAAATGAAGTGTAATTAAGAGCCCCTCCCAACCAAAAAATGCCCAGGCCGGTATGAATCACGGCCAGAATTCTATAAAAACATATTTCAAAAAAGCTACAACCTTACTACTTAAATTGTTAGAAGGGGNGTGAATCATGAGACTACAGGAATATAGTCTGGACTCCTGATTGATCAACATGCCTGTGCATACAAGCTTCTCCAACTGGACTATGGGAACCTCGGGTTGTTCAAAATTTGGACATAGATACTTGCAAAATGCACCAATTACCTAATTGTATGACATACTGAGTAACATCAATGTTTTATGCAAACAAATGTGTCATTATATTGTAGAATCCCTTAAAAATAAAAAAAGTATTTATTAAAAAAAAGTACTTGCTTATTTTTATGTTTTTTTGTTTGTGTATTAGTCACTTTTCTGTTGCTGTGATAAAACACCATGACCAAAGGAACTTATAAAAGGAAGAGTTTATTTGAGCTTACGATTGACAGTTCCAGGGAATTAGAGTCCATTGTGGTGGGAGGCATGGCGGCTGGAGCTGGAGCAGCAAGCCGAGGGTCACATCTCGCAATGAGCACAGGAAGCAGAGAGAGCGGCTAGAGACCACGAGGCTTGTTAAACTCACTAAGCCTGCCCCCAGTGACATACCTCCCCCAGCATGGCCACACCTTCTAAGACCTCCAAAAACAGTGCCACCAACTGGAGATAAATGTCTGAATACTTACAGCCTATGGGGGACACTCATTCAAACCACCACAGTTTGTTTGTTTTCTTATTTTTGAGACAGGATCTCCCTTTAGTCCCAGCTGGCCTGGAGCTCCCTCTGTAGACCAGGCTGGCTTTGAACTCACAGAGATCTGCCTGCCTTTGCCTCCCAAGTGCTGGGATTAAAGGCATGCACCACCATGCCCAGAAAAAGTACTTGTTGATGCATACAGTTAAACTGCTTAAGTATATGCTACTTATATGGCAAATTATTTATAGCCAAGAACAAAAATATACCAAGGTTTTAATCCTTACCACACTCATGGGAACCTTTTGAAATGAAGATGTATTTACAGAAAGCCTGAAGCAATTATGTACATATAGATTGAAGTTACATTTAACTTAGCTTTTTCTTATGTTTTAGAAAAGAAAAAAAATTATCCTCTCTGATCACCTCTGAGCTTTGAGGTGCCTGGGAGACAGGATAAAACATTGTAGAATATGGGCCCTCTGCTGTGGATAGAGATTCTGTTTGCCATGTTACCTACTTGGAATTTTTTTTTCATGTGTGTCAAAACATATTTTCTTGAGCTCTGTAATAAATTATGCTATATAATGGCTTTGGTCCCAAGTTCAGTCTGTAAACAGTATGCTCACAGCTGGTGAATCTGCTGTGTCTTGCTTCTGGCTTGCAGTATTTCATTTTATTTAAGAATAGCATCAGTGCAGAGTGTGGCTGGAACAGACTTGATAAACTTGCAATGCTGAGCCCATAAACGTCCATCCTGGGCTTACTAACTTTAGTTGTATTGAATTCTGAATTTGCTATGGCCCTTCACCCACTTACACATTTTTCTTTCTCTCAAGTGGCCATATGGGCAGAATTGGCTCCTACCACTTAATGTTAGTCAATAACACTAGAAAAATCAAAGCTTGATTTATTTTCTCCTTACTTTAAAAAATCATATTTTCTCTGTTGTAAATAGTATGTACCACCACAACAAATACTCCTGTATAAGTTCTCATGTACTATTGGCAGCAAAGATGAGATGTCCAGTGAACAGGAATTTCCGTCCTCAATAACTGGAAGGCTCTCAGACATCCTTTTTTAAGAACCAAATAGCCAGCATAATGAAAAGATGCCATCACTAAGTTAATTTTGCAGAAAATCTCAAAGCCATACTTCCAAATTGATATAGTGCTTACTACAACATATACACATCATGACCTTGCTCTCTTAGCGATTTAAGGTGATTTTTTTATTAAGGTGCAACATCCATCCATCCTCCACTCTTGATTTTTTGAAAGTACATGCCAAATTAGGTTGTGTAAAATGTATATGAAGGTTTTGAGGTTTGACAGAGGAAACTTTAATATTAAATGGATATTGAATTACATTAGGAAAAACATTAGTTTCCTAGATGATACTAGGGACACAGTTTAGCAAGAAAAATTATATTTTAAAGAGACTCATGTTCTAGGATTTATGGAAGAAACAACATTATGCCTCAAATTTACTTTCAAATGGTTCATCAAAAATATGTGTGTTGTGTGATAGAAGCCAGCTGAATATAGGAGAAGAGAAGCCAGCTGAATATAGCAAAGTTTGAATGTGAGCTTTGGATGCTCTAGTGGTTATTGTATGTTCCCTCAGCTTTCCTGAATTTCAGTCTCACAATAAATATTTGAGAGAATGATTTCAGAGAGATAATATCCAGTTGAGGTATGAGGTCCCAATGTATATGTTAAATTGTATAAATAATTTACTTATTCATTTATCAACCAGGGACTCTTCACAAATTAAAAGAAATAGTTTAAAACATATTCTCTACTAGTTCCAAAATTCCATTATAATTCAGGACTCAGGTATGTTTTATTTTAGCCACTTGCGTTATCACTTAGTTTAAAGAGAATGTGTTTTCCACAGCAAGAATGCATCAGGACCATCTATACTTTTTGCCCCCCCTCCACTATTATTTACAATCAATTTCTCCTTTTTAAAGTGCATGGCGTGAGAGATCCACCTGCCTCTGCCTCCCAAGGGCTGGGATTAAAAGTAGACCCTACCATGCCCGGCTGGTAAATTTTCATGACTGTATACAACTGATAACCACCATCATAATCACAAGAGAACAACAGTTCCATGTCCCTAAAATGTTTCCTTTCCCATGGTTTTGCTTTGCTTGGAGACATGGTCATGCTATGTAGCCCAGGCTGGTCTTGAACTCAGTGACCCACTTGCTTCAGTTTTCCAAATTCTGGGATTACACGTCTACCACAATGCCTGGCTTTGCTATTTACATTCTGCCCTCTCTCCTGCCCCATCCCTATTTGATAAGTCACTATTCTGTAACTTCATACAATGAAATAAATCACGTAGATATCAAATGCAAAAAAATAAATAAAGAGAATGTGTTCAGAGTGACCATCTTACACCATGCTGCTGACTTAATTTGTCTAAGTCAGGGCACATCACTCAAGGGTATCTGTGGAAGACTGGTAGATGCAGGCATCCTGTGAGCACTGAAAGAGAGTAGTAAAAGGAGAAAAGAAATGGGTATTGTCAAAAGAACTGTCATGGGTGAATGTGCACTTTTATGATACTTTACAGGACAAACTAGGTCATTGGTTAATGATTCAGAAAGTATTTACTGACCTAGAATTGTGGGAACTCTATTCTCAGTTACAGGGAAGCTAATCTTAACTGGAGAATCAAAGCGAATAGGCCCAATGCCATTAAGAAAAATGTGAGATTATATGCAACATATACATACTACTGTTTGAGAAAACAAATGAACACTACAAAATTTAAACAGTTTTACTTTCCTGAAATAACAATGCTTTTCTTCTTGTCCATTTTTGTGATGCTAATGATAACCTTGTTGCTTTATTTACATGTTATCTTAATTATCATTTTTATTTTTATATATGTGTTTTTTTTTACATTATTTGTGTGTGTGTGTGTGTGTGTGTGTGTGTGTGTGTGTGTATGTATCACAACAGCCACCCGGAGGTCAGAAGATAGCTTGCAGAAGTCAGTTCACTACTGTAAGCGTGTGGGTCCCAGGAATTGAACTAACTTTGTCAGGCTTGTTGACAAGTGCCCCTAGACTCTTAGGCATAATGGCCGGAAGTTACCATTTTTACATTCCCCATGATGACTGATATAAACAGTTGTAAAGAAATACTTGTTGAGAGATGGCATAAGACTGTTAAAAGTGAGGCAGCATTTTATGAAAGACAAAGCTAGTTGGTATAATGTCCACTTCCTCAAAGTCCAAATAATCTGAAGTAGTTTTTTTTTTTTTTTGGTCTTTTCCAGACAGGGTCTCCCTGTAGCCCCAGCTGTCCTGGAATTCGCTCTGTAGACCTGGCTGGCCTTGAACTCACAAAGATCCGCCTGCCTCTGCCTCCCAAGTGCTAGGATTAAAGGCGTGCGCCACCACTGAAGTAGTTTTTTTAAAAAGAGTTTTGTAGCACTGGTGAATGAACCCAGAGGCTGCACATGCCAGGCAAGTAAAATCCACCACTGAGCTATTTATTCAACTCCTGTTTTCACAAATTTTATCTAATTATCAAAATTATAAATTCCATAAAGTTTTTCAGGTTATTGTATAAACTGGTATACAGTGTAGAAATCATGAGGAGAAATATTTGTTTGTTCCCATTTGCATGTGAAGTAACTGAAACAAAAAGATGGAAAGGTCAATTATGTCAAGCAGAATGCTATGATATATAAACTCCAAGGCCTTTACTCCTTCTAGCATGCTTTCTAAAATCATTGATTCCTGCTGCTAATCTCTTCTTTACCTGTGGCACCAGGCTTGGGTTAACCTGACCCTGAATGAATCAGGGAGACGACACTTGACAACCGTGGTGTCCCTTCATCTAACCTACTTAGTAGGAAAATACATGGCCAAGTGTATTTTTCAGGTTACAAATCACTACGCATCCCTGAAAACCCACTTCCAGCTTCGTTACTTTATTGATGCTTGATCATTCACATTCTCTTCATTTCATGTGAGAACAGTGGCATTTTGTTGGCTTCACTTAACTGTGAAGTACCGCAAGGAGCTAAGGTGCCGGAGGCCATTTCTGACTTTGGTTGCTTCTCATGCTGCACAGAGCCCTTTGCCTCAGCCAAGCTTTTGAGCTTCGTTGCTCTTTTTAAGGAACTGTTAATGGAGCCGGAGGGCTCTTGCTCTCTTGATGGCGGTAGGGAGTGAGACACTCTGGGCTTAATAGCTTCTTTCTCCATTTGCTGGGCTCTGTTTGTTTTTCCATGCCAGCAGGCTGAGCATCCAGAGGGGATCCTTGTGTGTAATTCAGAAGGAGGCTGCTTTTCTGCCTGTTGTTTTAGTTGCCTTGTTTTGTTTTTCATTTCAATTTACAGCTGTCTGGGCATAAAACACTTGGTGTGTTTAGCTAATATCTTAAAATGGAAGCTAAATGAATGTTTTCAATCTTTTCTTTCTCTAACAATGATTTTTCCAGATGAAGAGTACGACAAAAGCAGAAGCCAGAAATTTATCTTTGTATCAGCTTCATTTTTAATGGAGTGGGAGTAAGCCCTTCATGGTAATATCTTTGTGATATCAGCCCCCATGTGTGTATGTCTGTGTGTTGTGTGTGTGTGTGTGTGTGCATGTCAGTGGCTATGCCTGTGTGTCAAAGTATATGCCTTTGTGTGTCAGTGTGTGTGTGTGTGTGTGTATGTGTGTGCCAGTATCTGTGTGTCAGAGCTTATGCCTGCATGTGTCTTTGTGTGTCTCTCTGTATGTGTTCTGTGTCTGTGTGTGTATATGTATGCCAGTGTGTATGTCTGTGTGTCAGGGTATATGCTTGTTTGTCAGAGTGTATGCCTGTGTATGTCTGTTTGTATATCTTTGTGTGTTTCTGTGTGTGTGGTCTGTGTCTGAGTGCATCTATGTCTGTGGATATCTGTGTGTCTGTGTGTGTGTGTGCTTGCTTTGCTTGCGCATGTGCATTTTCCTGTTCTCATACATTCTTTATTATCCTAGGTTAAGATCTTTGATTCACTTACAGTTTTGTTGTTGTTATTGTTCTTTGTGAGGGCCTCCATTTCAGTCCCAGCTACCCTGGGACTCGCTCCGTAGACCAGGCTGACCTTGAACTCACAGAGATCCACCTGCCTCTGCCTCCCAAGTGCTGGGATTAAAGGCATGTGCCACTAGGACTGGCCACTTACAGTTTTAATATAGGAGCTAGGACTTGGGATACATCCCATTGGTAGAGTGTGCTGATTCAAATGCACAGCTCTCCTTTCGGTTTCGTATATTCTGCTACTGGTCTCACATATTTTTTTTCACATAAATTTATTTTTATTTTATCTAGACCCGTGTTCCCGCCCATTCTCCCACCCCGCCAGAGCTCATGCATTCTGCCAAACATGCTTTTCATCTCTTTCTCAGTCTTTCTCAATATTCTCCATGAGGAAGTTGACTGTTTTGAGCAGAAGTTCCCCTTTTCAGTCAGTTCTTTGATGCAGTCCTTTCTGTTGTTGTTGTTGCTGCTGTTGTTGCTTCCAATATGCATTACACCCAATTGCTTTGGACAAAAGCCCAGGGGGCCCTACACAAGAAATACTTACAACTAGGTAATTGGCACCAGCATCCACAGATGAGGGATACCATTCATCGTTTGTTTTTCTGGGACTGTGTTACTTCACTCAGCATGAGGTCCTCTAGCTCCAGCCATTTTCCTGCAAAGCTCGTGATGTTGTCTTTCTTTACTGCTGCATAGAACTCCATTGTGTAGATGTACCACATTTTCTCTATCCACTTCTCAGTTGAGGGGCATTTGGGTTGGTTCCAGCTCCTTGCTATTGTGAAGAGAGCTGGAATAAACATGGCCATGCATGTATCTCTGTGGTGGGGTGAGTCTTGAGGGTACATGCCCAGGAGTGGTATGGCTGGGTCGGGTGGCAAGTTCATTCCAAGTCTTCCAAGGGTTCTCCACACTGCTTTCCATAGTGGCTGTATGAATTTAATTCCCACCAGCAGTGGATGAGTGCTCCCCTTTCTCCACAACCTCTCCAGCACTTGGTATCATTTGTTTTCTTGATCCTAGCCAGTCTTATTGGAGTAAGATGATATCTTAAAGTGGTTTTGATTTGCATTTCCTTAATGATTAGTGATGTTAAACACTTCTTAAGGTGTTTCTCAGACATCTCTAATTCCTCACTTGTGAAGTCTCTGTTCAGATTTTTAGTCCATCTATTGAGTGGGTCATTTATTTTCTTTTTTCTTTGTTTTTTTGAGTAGTTTATATATTCTAGAAATCAATGCTTTGTCAGATGTATCTGCAGTGAAGGTTTCCTCCCACTCTGTGGGATTTCTATTCACTTCCTTGATTGTTTCTTTTGATGTACAGAAACTTTTAAGTTTAATGAGGTCCCATTTGTCAATTGTCGACCTTAATTCTTGTGCAGCTCCAGTCTGATTTAGGAAGTCTTTTTCTATGCCTATGTCTTGTAGTCTGCTGCCAACTTTTTCTTCTATCACCTTCAGAGTTTAGGGTTTCATGTTGAGGTCTTTGATCCATCTGGAGTTCACTTTTGTACAGGGTGAGAGGTAGGGGTTTAATTTCATTCTTCTACAAGTGGTGATCCAGTTTTGCCAACACCACTTGCTGAAGATGCTGTCTTTTCTCCATTGTGGCTTCTTGGCCCCCTTGTCAAATATAAGATGGCTGAAATTGTATGTGCTCAGATTTGGATCTTCGGTTTTGTTCAATTGGTCAACAGGTCTGATTTTGTGCCAGTACCAGGCTGATTTTGTGACTAGAGCCCTGTAGTATACTTTGAAGTCTGGTATAGAGATCCCCCCTGTGTAGCTCTTTTCACTCAGGGTTGTTTTGGCTATTCAGGGTCTTTTGTTTTTCCAAATGAATTTAAGGACTTTTGTTTCCAAGCCTGTGAAGAAACATCTTGGGGGAATTTGATGAAATCTGTGCCTTGATTCCCCCTATAGTTATGTATAATACAAAACTGTCTTCTGGAGACTCATGGTAAAAAAAAAGGTGGGGGGATACAGACAGAACTGAAACGTTTTCGTCAAAATTATAAGCAAATTATTTAAAACAATTAAAAATAAAAAAAAAAAAAAAAAAAAAATGTCACCAACTTAATGGCTGAGAAAGAAAAGATACAGCTTTGCATGAGTAGGATTGTACCAAAGTGGCATGAAAGGTTGACCCCATCTGAACTTGAAAGGAGAAAAGCCTCAGATTGCCATAAACATTGAACCCTTCTGTGGATCCTAACATGTAACAACTATTTATAATGAGCCCTAATGAAACTTACCTTCTAGGTGCCCAAAGGTTTTGAATATGAGAGACTTTCTCTTACCTCCCCCCATAGAACAAGGAGAAATATGACGATGATGAGGTCTTTCTCCAACGGTAATTGGAGACAACTATTATAGAGGTAATCTCTTATAAACCGGTAAAAATGCCTTCTTTAATTGACTAATGAGACACAGTAACTGTGAAAAGGATTATTCTGTTCAGAACCAAATATAATACTAAAGTCCTTAGGCTATGCACTTAGGCAAAGTATATTAATGCAGGAGTCTCTGACATCAGCAATGGATTATTCTACCGGTGGGATGTTGGCCAGGGGATCCAAGGCCCCCCAAAAGGTAAGGGCTCCTTGCTCCCTAAGTTGGGATACCTGCAGGAGGAGGGCAATAAGACCCTGCTGCGAAGACCTGACGTTAACAGGGAGGGATGTATTGAGACCGCACATGCAATTGTAAAGATGGCCTCTGGAACGCCAAAGAGAGTGTTACCAAGTCCACTAAACCAATAAAGCAAATACGGTCTCCTTGAGTCAAGCAAGACTCCACCGTCAGCACCGCTACACCTTCACCTGCCTGGAAATACTGGCAGCTGGAGTCAGCCTTGCGCTGTATATCCCAAATCTAATTGGCTATTGGTCTCTCCTTGGAGGAATAACCCATGGCTGATGCCACAAGTTTACATCCTTTACAGGTTAGGAGATGTTATAAGCCACAGTAAGGCCTGTCATATTTAAAAGGGGGGAGGAAAATGTAATTCTGGATTAACAATCATCCAAACATATGTTTGGTCTATGCCAAAGTAACTCCATAACTATTAGTGACTGCTTAAATACCTATATCTAATTGCTTGTGCTTCATTAGTAGGATTCGAAAGGTTATTCCTGGACAAACTGTCAGCCCATGAAAGGTAACAGCCAGAATTGACCAGAGTCCAAGTCAACAGCTCCAGAGAGAGTGGACTGTTTGCTTCTCATCCATTGTGCCCTTTTCTAAGCCTAGGGAACAACCTGCAGAAGAGGGGGCATGGTGAATGTAAAGGCTCCGATTGGGGTGAATGGTGAAACTATGTGTAAATCAGCAGATATAAGTCTGGA